>CAODLS011455579.1:0-47757 GCA_948243855.1 Flueggea neowawraea | reverse complement strand
AGATTTTCTTGAGGCAACCCAATTTGTTAGAGCTTGAAGCTCCTATCAAGATATGTGGTATTTTTTTACCTGGAAATTATTATAATTTTACCTGCAATTCTGTGTTATGCACAAGTGTTGTTGGTATGTTGATATTTGATTGTTATGACAAGTAGGTTGTCATCAATTTTGACTTTTCTTATGGATATGGGTTAAGTTCTTGACTTTCCTGATGGGATAAATATGGGCATACTAACTGAAATTTGATTGTTGTTTCATTATTTTTCGATTTAAATTGCTGTGATGTTATTCCGCTTCTGACTGTTGATTATGTTTCATGTATACGAGTATATAGTAACCCACTTCCCTCTTTGCTAGGTTCACCTAGGTTATTAACTAGTTATGTTGCAGCTTCATGATAATCATATTTGTTCATTTTCAAATGAACCATTGTTTGATGAGGCCAACTTCAGGGCTATGCTGTTGACATGGGTAGTAAGGACAGTTTTCAAGACAACTACTTTCTTTTTTCCCAGTTGTCTTATGGTTGCATTTTGAGAGACTCTAAATATTATGAATGGGAGAAAAGTGTTAAGTTTCCATGAGGTTCATCAGGAAAATGGTTCAGTGGATGCATTAATATTATTCAAAACTAGCAAGTTGCCTTGCATATGGTTTCTTTATGGATGGAACGCCATTTTTCTCATCGATGATTTCATATATCTATGCTTTGCTGTACATCCCTTTTGACATTTTGAGAGAGTCATGAGAAATTATGTTTTTATGCTTATGTCCTGCAGGAGATATACATGGGCAATATTCTGATCTGCTGAAGCTTTTTGACTATGGTGGATTACCTCCACGTGCAAACTACTTATTCCTGGGGGATTATGTGGATCGTGGAAAACAAAGTTTGGAAACAATATGCCTTCTGCTTGCATATAAAATAAAATATCCTGAAAACTTTTTCCTGTTGCGAGGCAACCACGAATGTGCTTCTGTAAACCGTATATATGGATTCTATGATGAATGTAAAAGAAGGTTCAATCTCAGACTTTGGAAGATATTCACAGATTGTTTCAACTGCCTACCTGTGGCAGCACTCATCGAAGAGAGGATTCTCTGTATGCACGGTGGACTTTCTCATGATCTACACAACTTGAATCAGATAAGGAATTTACATCGACCTACTGCTGTTCCAGAGAGTGGTTTATTATGTGATCTCCTGTGGTCAGATCCCAGTAAAGATATTCAAGGATGGGGATTAAATGAAAGGGGTGTTTCATATACATTTGGTGCTGACAGGGTAACAAAGTTTCTCCACGAGCATGATCTTGATTTAATTTGCCGAGCCCATCAGGTTTGGGTTACCTTAATATGAAGAATCTAATACAATAACATCTCAGGAAAAAGAGAAATCTATTCGTCTGCTGCTCCAAATGTTTTCCAATCATTATAGACATATCATTTTCTGAATGTGCAGGTTGTGGAAGACGGCTATGAGTTTTTTGCTGACAAACAACTCGTGACAATATTTTCAGCACCTAATTACTGTGGAGAGTTCGACAATGCAGGTGCCATGATGAGCGTGGATGAGAATCTTCTGTGTTCTTTCCAAATTCTGAAACCTACTGACAAGAAGCCAAAGTTTAGCTTTGGTGGCAGTACCCCATCGAAATCGACCAATACTCAAACGAAAATTAAGGTACATATAGTTTCACATTACAAAATATGGACTTTTACATTTGCTCAAGAGTGACATACATGTACCATATATGAAAGATCTTCAAAGTTCTTGACAATTTTAAATACAGAATGGATTTCTTTGAGAAGCTTCATGGTGATTAGTCTGAAATCAAGGGAAGAGAACTTAAAATAATGTATCAGTTCCGTCTTCAATGCATAACCTTCTTGTCTGCTTTTCAAATTGTTTCCGTTCAAACTCTGCATTCCTTTGAACATTCTTTGCGTTTTAACTTTCATGTGGCAACATTTTATTAAAGATGTCTTCCATTTTCATTTTTGCAGTCGTTTCTAAGTGGAAAAGTATGAGGAACCCATCTCATCAAGGGGGGAAAAAAGGACAAGGAGAGTTTGACTGATCTGATCCATTGGAGATATATTTGGTAAAGCTAGCTATCATGTAAATCTTTGCAATGTGGCTATCTTCGATTTCTGGGTTCTAGAGTTCAATATTTAGTGGTGGAAAATGTAAATTGGCAGGTTTTGTTTCCTGCTGAAGAAAAATTCCACCACCAAGATTTAGGAGGCTTGCATTTGGGATAATTTGTTCTGAATGTGCTGTCATTTACAATAATCACAATACAATATGGCAGAGATAATTTGATATTTTGTGATCTCTTTCCACCACAGGAATTGCCAAGTCTATAGTTTGTTCTGTAATCAGGAATTGAACAGCTTGCTGCAAGCTTTTGAATAAAAATGTAGTTAACAGCAAGCCCTTGCAACTTTTTAAAATCAGAAAGGACCAAAGTCAAAGTAATCTAGTGATATTGAAGTTGAATCCGTTACGAAGGAGTCAGAAAAGAAAAAACTAACGAGCATTTGCTTCTTTTAAGATCTTCCCTCTCTGTTCTTATAACCATTTGTTGTACATTTTCTGATCTACCTTTCAATAATCCCAGTATTCAACTAGAATGAATGACTACAGTTACTAGTATATGTGGAGACATTTTCGAAATGTCTTTTCTCCCAAATTGTTAAGTTGAATCAAACACATCAAAGCACTTTATAAATACTAGCTTGTCTGTCACGTGCTGTGCGCGTGAGTTTATTTCATATATATTTTAAATTATCAATAAATTTTTATGTGATAATTTTTAATAATAAAAACATACCATGAACCGCATGTTGCGCAGACAGGTGAGCATTAAAATTAGTTCCAGAGCAAACTCTCTAAATAAGGTAAAACTACAAACTGTTTCGTTCGTAGAAGCTGTGAATTAAACTTCAATTCCCTACAGTGAAGGAACAAATAAACAAACAAACAGACTAGTAAACAATTGTTGTTTTATGTTGGTTTACCTTAGAGGTCGAAATTGATAAGCAAAAACTTGTCTTTAAATACAATACCTTCATATGGAGAGCAATCATTTTCTGACAAACCACATAATGTGCATATTCTCATTTGATAATATTACAGTGATATTCATGTGAAGATGGTGTCGAGAAGAAGTTCACTCAAGTTGATGGAGAAGTTTGTGCTCATTGTTATCATAGTTTTATTGGGTTTAACGGGAAATGCCAATGCAAAAAAAGGAGGGACGTTGTTATCTATGATTTGTTGCGTTAAACTTTACAAGGTTATTGGAATTGGCAGCTGCTGTAATCGTCAAAACTAAAATTATCAAAGATATATTCATTAACCAGCTAATGTATCTGGTCTTGTAGGTGTATATTTCGAAGCATGCACAAAGATTTCAGCTTTATGTAAGATTTTGGGGAAGATAGGTCTCATCGTTATTATATTGTAGCATTGCTGATAATCTTTTAAGAATTCTGCAACATCAACATGGCTGAAAGCCAATAAGCTATAAATCGTCTATTTCAATTTTAAAGAGCAAAATCTTATATAAATTTTTTAGATGATAGAATTAAAATTTGAATTTTTTATATTTACTAGTATAATCTACACGCACATTGCACATGCTTTTTTTTGTTGTAATTTGAGATAAGAAACTGTATTTCTATTAGTTAGTAAAATAATAATTATTCATGATAGTGACATGAGACAAAAGATAGAAATTATTGTAACATAGAAATATATCTTATTTTTGGTATTCGAAACAAAACATGCAATCTACTTTGTTGATTTTTTTCTTAAAATATTTTATGGGCATGTTGTCCTCGTCTGCATCCATTGTTGTTGGCTCCTTTTCCCCTTTCTTTTGCGATGCATTATTTTTCTATCATTTGTATGCTCTACATCCAACTTCGTTTCCATTTCTTTGATGAGTTTGCAAATTTTTGTTTTCTTTTTGGCCCTTTTCTCTTAAGTTTTTGTGTCTTCTTCGATAACTTAAATTTCTTGATTAATGTTATCTTTCAATGTCAACTTTTAGTTTTGTAGCATTTTGAATTTCACTTTATTGGTATTCTTCCTTTTGTTCTTGACTTCAAGTATTGACTCTTCTTCAATAAGTTGAATTTCTTGTGCGATGAAGTGGTGGATCTTTTGGGAAACATCTTTTGAAGATATTAGAAATATGCATTCTTTGTCATTGTAAAATTTGCTTTTGTATTTGTCATTTCCCTATATACGATGAGTTTTGTTCAATATTGGTATAATTAGAAATGTCAATGTAAATGTAATTGAGTTGATTGGATTGAAAAATTACCTTAGTTGTGCAATTAATATAAGTTTGTACATGACACTTTACAAGATAAAATGTTTGATCAAAGAGTGTGACTTCAGCGTGATGTGATGTTCCATATGAGATTTGTAACCTTAAGTAAAACCTGCACAAGCGTTGTTATGATAATAGAAATTAGTTTATATAATTTTAGATGTGTAAGTTCATTAGTATTATTTTTTTTTTTGAAGTTACTTTGATATATAAGCGGTATTCTCTTTACAAGTTTCGCAATATGTTTTTTCTTTTTTGTCTTCCAATATCTTCATTTTAGAGCATTTTTTGTATGTGTAACGTTATGATTATTCCTTGTTAATTATTGATTTGATCTTTTTCTTGAAATGCTACTTTGAACTGCAATATTATGAAAAAAAAAAGTTTGATGTTCTAAAATTTGTAAACAAGATGCAATTCACTAATAATTTACCTCGTAAGTTGTGCCATTGATAATTTTATCCAAAGATATTTTTTTACTTCATCTAGTTTTGTAAAGGGTCCATATAGAATTTTTTTCCTTTTCGTTTTTTGTCTTGCCGTTGAAGCTGCAACATAAAATTGAAATTAAAACAGTATTTTTTTTGTTAGTTATATAATTTGTAATGTATATAGTAAGGGGAAAAAATTAAAAAAATCGTAATGTAAATTGTTGAAGCAGTTTATTCGATTACAATGAATTCATGTATATATTAATTATATTGAGTGCTTATAAAAAATAAGTGCTATAACAGGTAAAACAACTAAAAAATATAGCTTGTTCGTCTTTGTTTCAAAATTTTCACTTGTATTTTGGAGATAAAATAAAATAAAATTGTATAAAGTCCTCTTTAAATAAATTTTAATTATCTTTGAATAAATTTAAATTTTTATATACCTATGAATTAAATGTAACATATGTCCGTAAAATAGTTTTGCAAAATAAAGATAAGCTAAATACATGTTAAGCAATTAGACAGTTGACTCTATATCCAATAGTAATAGCAATGAGCTTATTTTTGTAATCTTTTTTTAAAACATACCTGTATGATGTTAAATATGCAAATCATGCAATAATTGTATTATATGTGGAAAACAGAGAAGTTGTGTAATTGTCTAATTCAAACACAAAAAGACGCAAGATTGTTTTAGCAGTTTTAATCACTATTGAAATATTTCTCTTCAGCTTCACATTCTATTGTATAGTTTGGAGGGGGAAAAAAAGCAAACAGAAGAGACAACCATATTTGTTCTCTCTTTCCATTTATCATTTTGTACGATTGTCTCATTAGTCAAAAGCATAATTAATGAGAGAGATAATATTAAAAGGTTTGATTTAGCAACAATTACTGATGCCACTAACAATTTTTCCTGAGAAAATATGATTGGCAAAGGCGGATTTGATCATGTTTACAAGGTAACAGAAGATGTAATCAATTAGAACATATCTCATCCAGTAAAGTATAAAAGAAAGAGAAAAAGAAAAAGAAAGAATTTATATGGTTATTTGCAAGGTAACCTTCAAACAGGAGAAGCAATAGCGGTGAAGAGGCTATTAAAAATTTCACAAGGAGCAGTTTATGAGTGTTGTACTACTCTACGGTACTCTGTTGTGGCAACACCTTCAATTAGCTTTTGAATTGAATTCTGAATTGAATTACCGTGTCTTGGAATTGGAATTTGGTGTCCTTACTTTGTTGTGACATCATCTTCAATTAGCTTCTGAATTGAAATCTGAATTGAATTATTGTGGCTTGGAATTGGAATTTTTTTGGACACCTTCAATTAGCTTTTGAATTGAATTATTTTGGAACACCGTACAACACCTTCAATTAGCTTCTAAGACAAAACCGTATGCTATTTTATTAGCATTTTTTTGGGCATTGTATAATTTCACAAGGGTATTAAGAATCCTCAAGGACTCCTTTAATAAATTAACTAACTAAAACTCATATTAAATAATTTTAGTAAAAATCAAGTAACAATTATGGTTACTTAATTTATCAAAATTAAGTAACCGATCAAATTAAGTAACCGATGACCGAATAAAATAATTATATTATAAATTAAGTAACTACTAGAGCTGTAATTAAGTAACTGGAGCTGTAATTAAATAACTGGAGCTAATATTAAGTAACTGGAGTCCTCAATAATAACTTTTTTATGAGTCTTCATTGTAGTACCATCCATTTTATTGGAATTTTTTTTGGCATTGTATAATTTGACAAAGATTTTTTTTACAGTAATAAGGTTATTTTTGACTATATATTTTTTATTTTTCAACCTCCGTACTTTTTAATATAGATATTCCATAAACTCATGCTCATCATGTGCATATAACTCAAAATGGTATCTTAAATGGCAATGAACGCCTTTAATGATTAGGAGATTAGCACAAAGTCGCAAGTTCAAGTCCCAAAACACAAAATTTTCTTAGACCAGCTCCAATACTTCCTTAACAGAACGAGGATTATTCAAACATACAGACTCCATAACTACAAACAAATTGACATTTTCGGACTGTTAGTTCTAAACTTTCATTCCAAAGTACCCATCCTATTCCTTTGGATGACTCCATTTCCTAACTACTTTCGTTCTGAAACATCCCACGTAATTCGAGGAGTCGTCATTATTTTTTGGATATATACGATCAGTCGTGTACCGGCCGTGAACATCATATCCGCTCGAGTAGTTGGAAATAAAACAACTACCTTCAAGTATTTGCATTAGAAAGCCCTATCACTTATTTGTAGGAAAAAGTTTTCAACCTTACAAAAAGAACCCACCGGAGATAGCCCAACAGACATGAGAGCAGTCCCAAGTTTGCTTGGCTAAGGTTTGAGTCCAGGAGGGAGAGATTTGCTAGAGATTTTCAATCTTACGACATCGAGTCTTGGTCAAGTATTAGAGATTGGTAGAAAGTCCTATTGATTATTCTGGCCTTAGGTGGGTGCCACGGTGATGAGATCCAACCACCTTACCGGGTTACAACTATGGCTCAATCGAATATTCCATGGCGAGAAGGAGCCTATATAGTCACGTCCAGCAGGGGTAGCTACAACTGGTCGAGTCCACTCTCCTTTTCGTTGTCAAACCTTTTAAAAAAAAAGAAAATTGAATATTTAATCTTCAGATTTTCTTTTTATCTTCTCTCTTGGCCCTTTTTATCTTTTTTTATCAAAAAAAGGAGAGAAGACGATGGTAATATACCTGGTTGGGCAAGACCATATGCGAGCCCCTTCACTACAGAATATTCAAAATGCTTTATCTGAGTTTGGCGAGAACTAAAACTCGTCATTGTAGCACCACTACTAAAATTAGGGAAAATAACCGAACTAAAGGAGTTGAAGCATTGTCTAAAACTCTTAAATGGTTTGACTTTTCCTGACCAAAGGAGTTGAAGTTATATCATGGCTTGACTTTTCTCACTATTACCCTTATCCTCCCTTCCCTTCAAGTAGCCATATATAGAATGTGTTTCTGCAATGGACCATTTTAAGTCGACTCCACATTTATACACAATCCTAAACTAATATATGCAAGCCACTTCCTTTGGATTTGAATAGATTAAGTAAAGCTGACTTAGGCTTAGGCAGTAGTCGGTACCCCTATCAGAATATACAAGAAGCCAACTTTTGTGACTTCTTGTAAACTTTGATAACCCCAACTGGTTTCTTGCTTGTATCAAGCGGTGCATATTCCAATTTGCCGAGTTACTCCCGTGGGATATTGCATGCCATTGCCAATCTATATTGGTCCTCCAATAAACCTAGCATAGAAACATTAACAAACTAGCTTTAAAAGAATTATTTACTGTCAATTTTAAGATAATAATGAATGAAATTCTTTTTAGTTCCTCGGAATTTGAACCTTAAACCTCAAGGTTTACAACATACATACTTTGCAATCACTTGAACTAATCTTAAGTGGCAAAAAATTTTAATTTTTAGGCTAGTTAAGTGTAAAATTATTATTATTATTATTATTATTATTTTTTCACGAGGTCTTTTGGGTGGGCTCTAACTATGGGAAGCACCTTTAAATCAGTATCACGCTCAAACTGTCAAGTATCTCACATTGTCTAAGTTGAGTTGGTCTCATGAGTTTATAACTAAATGACAATCCTCCCTCCTCAAGGTGTCTTTTAGAGGTGAGTTAAGCCCAATATTAAGATGATATCAGAGTCATCCCTAGTGCAATAGTTTGGAGCAGTCTCCAGCCATATGTTGTCTTTTGCCCATTAGTTGTTCAGCTTGGTTCGGGCTGAGAGGGTGTATTAAGTATCTCACATTATCTATGTTGAGTTGATCTCATGAGTTTATAATTAAGTGACAATCATTCCTCCTTAATATGCCTTTTGGAAGTGAGTTAAACCCAATATTAAGAAATTATCAAGTATTTCACATTGTCTAGGTTGAGTTGGTCTCATGAATTTACAATTAAGTGACAATTCTTCCTCCTCAAGGTGCCTTTTGAAGGTGAATTAGGTCAAATATTAAGACAAACTTATCTCCGCTCGCATCGGGACAACCCACTAAGAGATAAAGTGATAGCCATCATGGTGTTACCATACGAGAATGGAGATCGAACTACCAAACCTCTCGTAAGGGATGAGAGTGTCGAACTACTTATACCAACCACGGATGGTTATTATTATTATTATTATTGCCACTTTTTTTGTCTTAGATGGTAGAACGACTTGCACAGTCCTAATCCTTAGACTTGAATGTAAACACACACCAAATGAGCAGAAACAGGATTGATATGAGGACAACAATAAGATAGGCCACGTCTCATCAATGGTTTACTAGACATACAATCTCATCTATAACTTGGAAATTCCGAAGAAGCCTACAAATCCATAAAAGCGCGTAAGTTCACTTCACAATCCAAGTAACACGTTTTCAGTACTGATATGGAATAAAGATGAGCTCAACCCGCTACGAAACACACACACAATCCAAACAAATGGTAATCAGAAAAAATTGTACTGATCAAACACAATGCTTGTGGCTTTCTCAGCTTGACAATAACAACCTCACATCAAGTAGTAACATGACAAATAACAAAACAGTATTGACATGCCGTGACTGATCAAACACAATGCTTGTGGCTTTCTCAGCTTGACAATAACAACCTCACATCAAGTAGTAACATGACAAATAACAAAACAGTATTGACATGCCGTGACCCTACATAGAATTGCCCTTTTCAATTCCTTAATTACCTTCGCTTGTTGTTTACTATCTGATAGTTTCTGATGATGTTGTTGCCAGAATGGGTAACAATATTAAACGTCTTTTTCAGTCAGTTATTACATGGAGAAATCATCGTTAATTTGGTTCTTGTCCAATTGTTCTTTTTCCTGGAAATTGGTGTGAACCACGACCACAACTCCCGAACCCCTGCCTTTGTGCTCGTGAGTCGTGACGTGTCTATTGGGTTTTGCGGAATTTAAACCCACTTGTTTTCTCAGGGCTGTTTTGTTGTTTAATTAATTACTGATTTGCTTAATTAGCAATTCATTTGTCAACAATATGGATAACATTGCGTTGCTTTCGTGAATAGTTTTCCTTTTAAAACAAAAAATGAAAGTGCTCTTACTTTTTATAGGGTTATTGTGTTTTTTTATTTATTTTATAATAAAATTATTCTCACTTCTCCATAAATTATTGTACATAGTTGAATGGTTAAGGTGTTATTTAAACCTTGTGCGATTGTATAACTCTAAATTCACATTTTTTGGATTGGAACTCTCATCTTTAGATCAACAATAGCGTGTCAAATCATTAAAATAATATTAACCTGCTCGGAAATACTAAAAATAGAGTAAAGCAGTTAGCATGGTCAATCCACAGAGACCGGTGAAAAATTGTTTAATTGTAAAAATAGAAAAGTAAAATGAGATTGTTGAAAATGTAGTTGAGAACTGAAACTGAAAGCAAACAGAAATTAAAATTCGCAATAGAGAATAAAACAACAATAATAAAAGTAAGAAGAATTCAATAATGATAAAAGCCTAGTTAAGATATTTCTCCGTTCAATCCAATCAATTGATTACAGACACAAAAAATCAGTATAAAGCATTCAAATAGACATAATTATAGCTAACAGTGACACACTTAATTAACCAATCTTTTCTTACATGGTCGATAGTCCCGGAACACCATGCAAACTATTTTCCTAACCACTAAACAACCCCCGGGACTCCCTGACAAAGTTTAATCTATGGGAGTAGTACGAATCAAAGAGACTCATATCCTAGCCAGTAAAATTGAAAACACCGTGATTCATTTAACCAGATTATTCAGTTCCATATCAATGAACAATGTCTAACACATAAATTTACGTTATTTGTTACCTATATTAGGATTAATGTGACACATTATCAATCTTAAATAAGGATATATTGTTCATCCAATCACACAATTGGCCACATCATACAATCAACATAAACAATAATAAAAGAACTCAAGCATAGAAACTGAATAAATACTCGAGATACTTTATAACAATTAAAACAAAAGTCTCATAACGTTAATAGATTGAACTTCAAAATAATTTAACTAGAAAGATGTTTAGTTACACATATTAGAAGGAAGAACACCAAAAATTAGAGAGAAGGTGGCAGTTCCCTTGTGCATTCGTGAATGAGAGAATGAGGGAGAAGAGAGAAAATTTTGGTTAAATACATCTCTTAATTAGGAAAACCTATATTCCCTCAAAAAAAGCTAATAAAAGTAATAATAAAACTAATTGTTTTGATCCAACAATAAAATTGAGTTAGAAGCCTTCAAAACACATCCAAAACATGGCCCATGAGTGTGGCACGTGGTCAAACCTGGTTAACGCACATCAATTATGTCGTGGTCACGCAGAGATACAACTTTTGACTGAAATACACAGAAACAGCTCAAAATCTTCATATTTTACCAATATTCTACTTAAAACACCAAAGAAGCATAGGAATATAAAAACACACAAATAATAACAATTTATAATGCAAAACAAATTAAAAATGCAATGTAAATCATGCATAAAATGCAACCTATCAATCAACAAACAATGGAGGGCTAGTTTAGAGGGTAAAGCATATAGTAAGTTTTGTATAACTAATTTTATAAAAAGTCGTGTCATGTCTCTAATTTTTTACTATTCACTCATCACTAATCATTATAAAACCTACTATATCCACTACCTTCTCAAACAAGCCCAGAGTATTTAAGCATATGGTATGTTTATACATGCCGAAGCTTTCATCATACGTCTTAACACATCAAGCTTTAGAGATATGTGCACCAAAACATTTATGCACACCACGACATTTTAAGCATATACATACTCCAAGGTAAATAGGGGCAGACGCACCAAGGGACAAGCAGGGGCCAGGGCCTCTGCTCTTGTCAAAAGAGGGTCATAGGAGCCCCCTTCTAGTGAGACCCCACCAATAATAGGGACCTTGTTACCTGGGTTTATGGTTTTGGAGAGAAGAGGCATGGAGATGGAGGAGCTGCAGAGGTTGTGATTTGCGAAAAAGATGAGCGCCTCTTTTTTGCCTGTGGTTATAAAAAAAACCGTTTTGCCCTAGCCTCTTAAACTCTTCTAGGCACGCTTCACCCACCATTCCCTCTTCAGCTCTTCTCCAATTTGATGTGCCACTGACCACGACTCCATTCTCCTCTGATTTCTCTCTCTCTTCACGTCATTCGCCACTGCTCTCTTGTCTCTAGGCCACACCGACGACAGGAATTCTTCCCACTCAATTGTTAGTGTGCAGTTTGTGCATGTTTGCATTAGCATTTTATTATTATTTTGCATGCATATAATTCATATTTCTGTGTGTTTATGTTAGTTTGTTTTTAAATGTGTTCAGGGGTCGATTTGGTGTAAAAAATGCGAACTTGGAGCTGTTTTGGGCAAGGATTGGATTCTGGGCGTTATTGCAAGGCCTTGACATGATGAGAAACGTGTGTGCACTGTAGACAAGTGAGTCTGATGCTGGAAAGCCTATTTAGGCAAGGAGATTGACAGAGAATGTTGCCTATTTTTTGGAGCAACGCAACCTTGAAGGATTAGAACTTTCAGAAGGATATTTTTGAGAACTTATGGACAATTTTTAATTAGGTTAAGATAGCTATTACATATAAATAGCTAGTTGACAATTGGTGGAGGTATCGGATGCACTTGGACAGCTTGAACAACAGAATTTGACTCTTGTGTTCTTATTCCAATTATGAGTAACTAATTTCTTTTCTAGTCAAGGTACAATCAAAGTTGATCTTTAATTAATTGTGATGTTCTATTTTAATTCTTCTTTACTGTTTATGCATTTATTATATTTCTGTTCTTGAATGATTTATTATTATTCTGTTGATTGATTTGATAACGGCTGATTGAATTGATTGATATAGTAATATATTGCCAATTAGATTCATAGATCCATTATTGTGTGTCTAACATATGTGGTAAATTGATGTTGTTGTTGTGATAATGAGCTTCAACTGTCATTGATGGAATAAAATAATCTTGCTTAAATAAACTGCAACTTCCGAGTTTGTTAGTTTGGGTTGGGTCTTTAGAATTCTTAATGCAACCAATAAATTAAATTCTGCAGGGCATCCCAGGAATTGTTTGTTGGTTAGGGAAGTAGTTTCTAGGGCGTCTCAGAACTACCAAAGCAGTAAATAAAGATTAGTTACTGAGTGTTTCACCTGTAACTATAACTTGCCTGTGTAAACATTACTGATTTATCTTTTCATTATATGCTATCAATTAATTAAGTGAAACGAAGATGTACCTTAGCTAGACTTTCGTGATATTGATTTATTCATTAATAATTCTGCATTCTTAATTTATTTAATTGTTTTGCTTAATTGCTATGTTCGACTACTTCACAATCAAATCATATTTTTACTATAATTGTTCTTCTGCAATTAGATAGAATTTTTACTAGTCTCTGTGGATTCGACTCTGCTTTCCATTGACTTCAATAATTACTTATTTGAGGTTTAAAGTAGGAATTTAAATTATTGATTTCGACACCCATCAAATTTTGGTGTCGTTGCCGGGGACTGGTGTCAATAATTGTATAAATGCTTTACTGTTTGATTTTCTTGTTTGCTTGTATGTGTTCTTCTTCTGTAGGAGAAATCAAATTCGATCCTGAAATTGAAAAGACAGCAAAAAGGCTACGAAAAGAAGCAAGATTGCGCAAGGCACAAGCTTCCTCTTCAGTGCCGCCTCTACCAGATACAACCGTGGAGATTTTTGATTCATCATTAGACATTGATTCAGACGTCGACATGGCTGAGAATAACGCACCACCTGTTCAACACGTTACTCCAACTAAACAGACTTTGAAAGAGTTAGCTGCACCACCTATTGTTCAACAGCCACTCTGTATTCAGTATCAACAGCTTCATGTTCCGTTCGAATTGAAGTCTGGGTTAATTCAGCTTTCACCCAAGTTCCATGGTATGGAGAATGAAGATCCAAACAAACACTTGAAGGAGTTTCATGTTGTATGTTCTAGTTTCATGCCACAAGGTATCTCTGAAGACCAAATTAAATTGAAAGATTTTCCATTCTCTTTGGCTGACAGAGAAAAAGATTGGTTGTTCTATCTACGTCCTAGTTCTATTAATACTTAGGCTGACATGGTTCAACTATTTTTGGAGAGATTCTTTCTTGCTTCTAGAGCTGCTAACTTGAGAAGAGAAATTTGTAGCATTAAACAGCAGAATTCAGAGACTTTGTATGAGTATTGGGAACGGTTTAAGAGATTGTATGCTAGCTGCCCACAACGTGGGGTTTCTGAACATTTTTTAATTCAATATTTTTATGATGGTTTACTTCCATTGGAAAGGAGAATGATGGATGCAACAAGTGGGGGTGCTATTATCAATAAAACACCTAGAGAAAGTCAAAATATGATTTCGGTTATGGCCTCAAATTCACAGCAGTTCAGTACCAAGACTGAATTTACACCTAGAGGCACAACTAAAGGGGTTCATGAGGTAGGCTCATCTCGGCTTGAAAATCAGTTAGATCGCATTGCAAACTTGTTAGAGAAATCAATCACGGTGCAGAAGCAAAACCCTATGGTGCAAAGAGCACAATTGTGTGGAATATGTGGAGAACAAGGCCATCCTTTTGATGCGTGCTACTCCTTGCATGATGATGATCAATGAGCTCAAATTAATGCTGTGAATAACTTTGGTGGACAACCATATAGGAAATCTGATCCTTATTCACATTCTTACAACTCAGGTTGGAAAGATCATCCTAACTTGAGATATGGGAATAAGCAACAGAATGTTCAACAGTAGTAGAACCACATTCTTCAGCAAGATCAGCCATGATCTCCTCCATCACAACCATATCTTGGTGACAAAGTTCAAAGTCTCGAGGAGATGATGAAGAATTTAATAACAACCACTCAAACAACCCAACAACTACAACACAATGGTGTTCAACAGCATCAACGATTCCAGCAGCAAACTGAGGCTGATTTACAAGAAATCCGCAACCAAATTAGCCAACTAGCCATCTCAGTGAATAAATTGGAGACTCAGGGTAAATTGCCATCACAACCTACTGTGAATCCTAGACATGATGTCAATGCAATTAATCTTCACAGTGGGAAGGAAATACCTGGTGGTGATGGAAAAGATGCATCAAGTCGAGGCCTAGACGTGAGAGGTGATACACAAACAGAGGTTGAAAATCAAAAAGAAAATACCCAGCAACAACCAGTGATTGTCAACCCAGAGAAACTACCTTTCCCTTATCGTTTTTCCAAGAAAAAGAAGGGGGAAAATGATAAGGAGATCTTGAAGATGTTTGAGAAGATGGAGATCAACATTCCCTTGTTGACAACAATAAAGCAAGTTTCCAGGTATGCTTATTTTCTTAAAGAATTATGCACTAACAAGCCAAAATTGCAGGGGAATAAGAGAATTCCTATGGGAGAAACAATTTTAGCTCTTCTGCAAAAGAAATTTCGTGTTAAAGAAAATGACCCATCTATGTTTTCTATAGCTTTTAAAATAGGGAATGTTGATTTTGCACAAGCCATGTGTGATTTAGGTGCATCAATAAATGTTATGTCGTTATCTGTTTATTCCTCTTTGAATGTTGGTCCTTTAAAGCATAACAATGTGGTGCTAACCCTTGCTGATAGATATAGTGTTTTCCCTTATGATCTCCTTGAGGATGTGTTAGTCCAAGTAGATGATTTGGTGTTTTCCACTAATTTTTATGTTCTTGATATGGAGGAAGATTGTGCACCAAATTCTGATTTATTGATCTTAGGTAGACCATTCTTGAAAACAGCTAGAGCAAAAATTGATATTCATGATGGTACACTTTCAATGGAGTTTGATGGTGTTGTTGTCAAGTTTAACATAAATGACACCATCAAACGTCCTGCCACCATCAAACATCCTATAGATTACTCATGCCTTTATGCAATTGATTCTAATAAGCTACTAACAAAGAAAAAGGTAGAGTTGTGTTCTGGTGATCTATTGCAGGATGTTGGTGTAATCATGGGGAAGAATAATAAGGAATTGAAAGAGGATAACATTTTAAGTGTATCACATCAAAGCCTTGACGTTGTCAAGAAAAATAAAATAAAGGCTTCAAAGGTAAACATCTCTGTATCTGATACAATTGAGGATGGGCCCAGATCTGTTAGGTTCCTTAAAGAATTTTGTTCCAAGATAAAGAAAGCAAAAAATGGGTGTATGTTCCAAATAGCAATTTGGCCATAATTCATGACATATTGCCTCCAAAAAAGAAAGATCTAAGAGCAAAGATTCATATGCAGAATGACAACATTACCTTGAAGAAAGAAGTGGTGCGCATCAATTTTGAGAAACAAATAAGTTTCAAGTTCGTCCCGTTAATAAGATGTTAAAGAAGCGCTCCCTAGGAGGCAACCCAAGCTAATTTTTGTCTCACTTATTTTATTTCATTGTTTCTTTTCAGTTTTTAATTTATTTTCACTTCACATTTGTTTCAATTTTAATTTTGCCTTCCTGACAACTAATCCTTTTTGTGCCAAGTGTTTATTGTTTTAATGGTTGTGTTTCAATGTTTGGAGAAGATTTTTGCACAATGTTTCATGTTTTCATATTGATATGGCAATATTAAAGTGTGGGGAGGAGTTGTGCATTTCGAATATTTAGTTTCTGGTGGGAATTTGGCACGAATAACACCATTTTTTGTTAGCTGCAGGGCGCACCTCACCTTTCCAGTAACACAACGTCGTTTCACTTAAAAAGGAAGGGTATTTTTGTCCAGTTGTGCTACAGACAGGAAAAGGGGCAGATTTTTATCACAATCCAATTAGTCCCAAATTCCTAATTTTCTAATATTTTTCCCTCTCTTGTCTCTCTCAAATCCTCCATTGTTGTCACCACCTCTTGCACTGAAATTAAGGTTCTCGATGCCAAGAATCAATGAAGAACCACCACGCTAGCCCGTGCCATGAATACCTAGAGAAGCTTTTCTTATCCCTTTACCTTTTAATTTAATTTTGTTCTTTAACATTGAAGACAATGTTAGATTTAAGTGTAGGGAGGGATTTACCTGTCCTTTTTAGTGATTTTCTTGTTGTTATGTTATACTCTTGTTCGCTTTTGCAGTGTTTTCATGTATATATTATATTTTTTATTGTGCCTAGTCAGTTTTGCATGTGTTTTGTTCTTTATTTGTTCTTATGTAATAGATGTGGGGATGAAAACAGTGATTTGAATTCTATGCTATTGTTGTCTTTAGATTATCATATGTTTGAGGACTAGCATGGTTTAAGTGTAGGGAGGTTTGTTAGTGTGCATTTTATGCATCTTTGCATTAACATTTTAGTATTGTTTTGCATGTATTATCTTTCATATTCTCGTGTTTTTACATTGTTTTGTGTTTAATACTGTTCAGGGGTTGATTTGGATAAAAGTGGCTGGATTTGGAGTTGAATTACACAAAGACTAGATTTTGATGTTTACAGTAAGGCCTTGACAAGATGGAACCGCATGTCTAACACATGATATGCTGGCAGACATTAAAAGATCTTGTGTTAGGGCTATTTTAGACAATTGGCAAGGCAGAAACATGGTTGTCTTGAAGGAGAAGTCTATAATCTATTAGGAAGGTTAATTTTGGAACATCTGGAATAATTTTTCTTACTCTTGAATGATTTATTATTATTCTATTAGTTGATTTGATAATGGCCGATTAAATTGATTGATAGAATAATAAATTGTCAGTTAGATTCATAGATCTGTGATTGTGATGTTGTTGTGATAACGAGCTTCGATTATCATTAGTGGAATGGAATAATCTTGCTTGAATGAACTGCAGCTTCCGAGTTTGTTGACTTGGGTAGGGTCCTTATAATTCTTAATGCAACCGGTAAATTGAATTCTGCAGGGCATCCCAGAACTACCAAAACAGTAAGTAATGATTGGTTATTGAGTGCGTCATCTAAAACTATAACTTGCCTATATGAATAGTATTGATTTATCTTTCGTTACCTGTGATCGATTAATAAAGTGAGAAGGTGATGTACATTGGCTAGGCTTTCGTGATATTGATTTCTTCATTAATAATTTTGATTTCTTGATTTATTTTAATTGCTTTGTTTAATCGTTCTATTTGCTTGCAAATCACATTTTTGCTTTAACTATTCTTTCTGTAATTAGATAGAATTTTTACCAGTCTCTGTGGGTTCGACCCTATTTGCCACTGTTTTCAAATATTGTTTATTTTAGGCTCAAAGTAGGAATTTAATTTGCTAGTTTCGACACCCATCACTAGGGCAACCATCACTCTTCCAATTTCATGCTTCCTCTCCTCTAGCATGTGTAACTAAACACTTTTCTAGTTAAGGTATTTCAAAGTTCAATCCATTGACATTGTTTTACTTTTTGTTTTAATTGTTATAAAGTATTTAGAGAATTTATTCAGTTTTTGTGCCTTAGTTCTTTTATTATTATTGGTATTGATTGTATGATTCGGCCGGTTGTGTGATTATACAAGTAATATATTGTTATTTAGGATTGATAGTGCACCACATTAGTCATACTATAGGTAACAAATAATGTGAATTTATGTGTTGGACATTGTTCATTGTTATGGAACTGAACAATCTAGTTTAAATGAATCACGACGTTTTTAGTTTCACTGGTTAGGATAGATGTTTATTTGATTAATACTGTTGTCATAGATTAAACCTTGTCAAGGCGTCCCGAGGTTGTCTAGTGGTTAGGGAAGTAGTCTATAAGGCATCTCGGGGCTATCAAGAAATTAAAAAGGAATTGGTTAATCGAGTGCATCACCGTTAACTATAATTCTGTCTATTCGAATGATTTATACTAATCTTTCATATCTGTGATCAACTGATTGGATTGAATGGAGAAGTGCCTTAGTTAGGTCTTTATCATTATTAAATTTTCTTCATTTTAATTACTGCAGTTTATTATTTTCCTCATTGCAAATTTTTATTTCTGCTACTTTTCAATCTCAACTACATTTTAATTTTCAGTCGTTTTATTTTATTTTCTTATTTTGGCATTTAAACATTTCTGCGCTGATTTCTGTGGATCGACCTAAATCACCGCTTTACTCGTTATTTACTTCCTGAGCATGTTAATATTTTTGATCGGTTGACACCCCATCACTGACAAACATGTTTACCATTGAAAACCGAACATGCTTAGCATGGAAAACCAAACTTCTTTCTATTGTATTCTCAAGATCTATGTGTTTTATTAGTGGCACTATTCATCTTCCTTAATGATCACGAGAATCGATAATTCCCTTGTCTTAGATTCGAATTTAGTACCTACTTTCTTTGGTTTTGCAAATAGCAAATGATGTTATTTTGGCTCTCCCTTAACTAAATAAATCTTCCCTATATTGTTGGTATTTCATCATCTCAAGTTAATTGAATTGTCGTTGCCTACTTTACCGAATAAACAACTCTAACTCAACATCGAATTCTAAGAATTAAAGAAGAATTACCAAAAGAGAAATTTGACTTAAAAATATTATCATGTTCCTTCATACTCTCAGCTTGGACACCTTCATGCGGGGACTGTTTCTCGAATTGTCAAGGACAACAACTTACCACTTTAAAATTCAACAAATTCCACTCTCTTTATTTGTCATGCCAATTTGTTAGAATTTCTATTAGTTTTATTTGGACATTCCGCTTCCCACAAATTTGAAATAGTTCATTTTTAAGATTAGTTACCTTCTCCCATTTTGTCAAATGTTGGTTTTAATTGCTTTGTTTTTTTAATTAATTTACTTGGTTTGCATCTATTTATTTTCTTAAAAATAAAAGGGATGTGTCTTGATATCTTTATCATTTTTAAAAGTCTTGTTTAAAAGCAGTTTGACATATACATTTAGAAAAGCTTTTTTTCAACACCAAATTCACATAACCAAATTAGAGTTATAATCAATCCTATTAAGGTATCACATATCAGGAGAATTTTGTCTGATATTATTGAGAAGGATGGCAGCATACATATATACGGCTAGGGTAAGTAATTCCCAACCCTTAAAAGAGCAATCAAAGGAAACCAAATAGGAAACAAATACTAAAAGGAAACAAACACAACTATCACAAAAATACGAAAAGTGTTAAAGAGATATGATGTTGTCATCTGGCTTGTATGGTTGTCGTCCGACTTTGTATGACTGTTGTCATTTGGTTTGTATGGCTATTGTCCAACTCTATGTCTAACACCACCCTCCCCCAAGCTGACGGCGTGATTGGGTGAAGCCGAAGCTTGCTTGTAAATTTGTGAATAGAGCATGAGAGAGGCGTTTGGTGAAGACATCAACAATTTGTTCATCGCTTGGAAGGTATTGTACAACAATGTGACCTTGCTGAATATGATGCCAAATAAAGTGGAAGTCCATCTCAATATGCTTCTAATGAATGTCTTACAAATGCATAAGGATCGTTGTAGTTTTAACTCTCAAAAGTATCATCGGGTATCGAATCCACAGATAACGTGATTAATTGTGATTGAAAACTAAAATAGAAGCAAGTAAAATCATATTTAGTTTTTGGATTTTTCAGTAATTGGAAGAAAACACAAAGCAAATAATGAAAACTAGGAGTAAAAGTTTGAAAATCAATAAAAGAAAAGCATTAGGGTTCAAGGTTTCAACTAGAAATTTAGTTTTGCTAAGCTAAGTTGATTTGGTTTGGGATTGGGTGTTCTTTCCTCTAAGCTAGTTTAGAACCTCTCTCAAGATCATCTAAACCATTCCTACATTATATAAAAGGGTCCTCTCGACCTCATTTAAGTTAATTAAGATCATTATACTAGTGGAGAATTTCATCGAATAACTTGTAGGCACTAAATATTTTTACTCTAACACTCAATAAGATCATTGCTTGTGACCTCACCTTACCATCATCTCTCGATTTTTCAATAGGGTTTGCTAAAACTACAACCTAGGTGATCAATCTAGCTTCCAATCCATCCAAACAAGTCAATAAACTAACCCAACATTCAATAGATATGAAAAATGAACAAGCACACAAAACCCAAGTATTAACTTAGCAAAGCCATCATCCTAGCCTACATCTTTGCACACCAACAATTAAAATCAAGCTAACATAATTAAATAAAACATAAAAATATTAATAACCATTAAAACATCATAAAAATTCAAATACAAAAGAGAAAAATGAAAGAGAAACAAACCCCAATTACCTTTGATATAAGATTTGAAATAAAAAAGTTTTGAGCAAGTGATTTCCCTTCCAATCTCCTTAATTTAAACTAAGAAATTATAATTGTTTTAAAGAAATAAAACCCCTAATTTATAAATGAGAAATCATATAAAAGATGTCTAAAAGATGTGAAGAAGAGGGTTTTTATATCCCTTGTCCAAACCATAAAATCCTACAAAATATCTCTAAAAAATACCCCTACACATCTGGCTTGGTCCCCACTCTTTTTGTCTTTATTCGGAGCGATTTTTGGCCACCTGCAGAGTGTCATGGCCGTGACATTTGAGTATCACGCCCGTGACACTTTTCTGTCCAAAATATGCGTGCTTGTTTTGCTTGTCACAGCTGTGACATCCCTTTTCTCCATGAAACTTTCATTTTCTTCATATTTTCTTGAGTTTGCTTTGCTTTTCCATTTTTAATCATTTCTCCACCTTTTTCAACTCATTTTTTTAATTTATTTCATCCTACAAACATTACAAACATTATATAAATTTCACAATAAAATCATCATTTATATGATGAAAATACATTCATTCTTGCTTGATTAATCATGTAAATTTAGGACACGTCAGCTTCGTTCTAACATGGAATACAAGGTTATGAGTCAAGTGAATTGCTCCCACATTGTCGCAGAACAATACTGGTTTTGTTGCTAACATTATAAAAAATTAAGTTACTAATTATATACCGATTGATTATAAAATGATACCACGATCGTCTATACTACTATAGACCATTATATTGGTGTGGTCATAACTTAAATTATATATATAGTTCAATTAGAATTAAATTCTAAGTCGGCTACCTATATTAAAAGAAAATCTAAGTCATATATTTATAAAATAATAATATGTGAAAGAGTAATTACAATACAAAAGAAATTTAAATCTATAATTAAGAGTACATTCATCTTTTGTTTTTCAACATCTGTACTTTTTAATATAGTATAAATTTTTTAAGAAAATATTAATAATTGTTGATATGTAAATGCAAAAAACACGTGTTTAAGTGGATTATCCAAATATATATGACATATCTTTTTGTCAAAAAGAAAAATTGTAACATATCTTCGATTATTTGCAAAAGGATGGAAGAAGGACCATACTGCATGGTTAATTTATTTTTTTGTAGATTAGATGTGAGCAATCTTTTGATGCGGTCCAACAGTTAACTTTTGCTTTCTTGAAGAAATTTAAGAAAATATAGCAATGGTGTTCGGTAATTATGAAGATTTTTTGACAGTAGATTTTTTGACGTGTTTTGGACCTAATTCAATAGGAAACATGCTAACTTGCATAACTCAGCAGTTCTGCTACTGATGCATAGCGCTTTTTGGTCACATTCCGTCGTTTAGGCCTTGAAAGACTGTTTTTGCCATTTTTTAAAAGTTTTTGAAGTTTTATATTTTTCAATGGAGTTTCGATTTTTAATATCGTTTGTGACATTTTTATTTATTTTATGTCTATTTTATTATTGAGGATTTTGAGACTTTTTTTTGGCATATTTTAGGGTTCGACCATATAAAGTCACATAACTATTTTGAATTCAATTTTTGGGATTTGATAATACATTTTCGGTTGCCATATTCCTTTTTCTCTCCAAATTTTAATATTCTCTTTAGAATCAACAAATTTAATGCTTATTTTCTTTTTATTTTTTGAATCAAAAAGTTTTTAAAAGACTATTTTTGATATTCTTATGTTAAATCAACAGATTTTATGTTTGTTCTCTTTAATTTTATTGCTTCCGTTATGTCACCTTTCACATAAGCCAGCCACATATAAATTGGTTAGAAAATTGTAGCATGGATTACGTGTATGCGCAATAAGAATTAGTTGGCCATAAATGCCTTTGTTAAATGCCAAAATTGAATAATGAACTGATAGCTGCTAGTTTTTGGATATTTTAATGTTCTATAGACAAGCTCATCCACCCACCACAGTGACATATACGCAATGTGTATATTTGAGAATCATAAATATATTCGCAAATTGTTTTGATCACTTAATGAGGTTTCGAGCCACAAGCTTCAAAGTGAACTTATAAAAAAGAACATATTATTCCTTATTTTCTGCACAATGCTTTTAAATTTTTATATACTATTTATAATTCAATAATATGTTTATAAATTTTTATAATTTTTTAAATCTATCATCGTTATTATTTTGTTAAATAGTTTCACTAAACACTGACTTCGTGATAATATATGTACTGATGAGATATGTCAACACTTAATCATGAAAAAAATCTAAAAGAATGCTAAAATGATGATATATTTTTGGACATTATCGTAATTTTGTGTTTAAATTAGCTCAATATTAAATATTGTGATAAAAATATACAATATTTTCAAAAATAGCGATAAACTAAAAGAAGAACATAAGATTTGTAATTATTTAACAGTCCCATGTCTTGAAAACTTTTCAATTTAAATTTCTCATTCAAACTTGAACACTTTTCTTTTTTTTTTTGGATAGTTATAGTGATTTTATTAAGCCTAATCTATAATATAGTGAGTTGAATGAGGAAGAAAACCTGCTAGATTAAATCGTTGCCGTGAATGAATATTTGTTAGGACATCAATAAACGTCATAGTCTTAGAAACAAAATGAGTTATAAAATTTAAATTAGTGCATTAATCATAAAAAAAAAAGTATTACTCCAGTTTCTTTAAGTTGGTTGCATGATTTATATATTGCTGTAGAATGTTTGTTGTGAGGAATTAAGGATATTCACCGGCCTTCAAAATGGGCCATCCAGCTTTTCGAGGACTTGCTACTAGTAGTGAACATGCACTATCAGGTGTTAATTGTGTTGGTTTTAAACGTGGCCCATTTGGTTGTTCCCAACGAATGTATAAACGCCCAATTGAGTATGTCATTAATTTAATGAGTAAAACCATTAGGTAGATGTGGTCCGCCCATTTACTAACTTCGGATTTATTCGAATGCATACTACCCTCAAAATCTTTCTATCTCACACCCTTTTTTGGTGGTTGTCTTCAATTAATTCATACATACTTCCATCTGATTCATTAATTATGGCAACATACAATATCAAAGTAATTCTTTTGTAATTACATTCTTTCGCGGTGCCAAAATCAAAGCAACTTTAGTCACGCTTAAGAGTCGTGAGTAATCGACTACAAATCAAACTTGTCATTTCTCGTTAATGTCTCATTCTTATGCACCTAATGATCCAGAAGGATTCGAGCTTCCCTCTCCGCCCTTCCGGTTAATCCCTTATTATTAGGAGTTCCTAATTCCCATTATGGTGAGACCTTCATACCCACTCGTAGTGAGGTCATTATATAAATTTTCTATTTCCCTCCTAACCTTTACGACTAATCAATTTAACTGTTAATCACACTGCATGACAGAAAAGTCACTAATATTATAGAATTGCTTGGTTTAGCTTTATTTTTTTCTCTCTCTCTAAACTCAAGTCAATTATCAAACTAACTTTAATCTGCTTTTATGGATATCTGCTCAATTGGTAGTTCTCTTTCTCCTTAAATTTTCAAAAAGTAACTTACCCAAAAAAATTAGTGATATAGAATTAACTAAAACACATTCAGTCCGTAGAAAACCCAAGAATAATTTTGACTATATAATTAGAAAAATAAACCCTATCAAAATAATATTGCAGAGGAATTTAATAAGAAATTTGGACCCATGATGTGGCAAGCCAATGAAGCTAAAAATTAGGCCTGACTAAATATTCATCCAAATAGCTTCTAACATTTATAAATACTTCTCTTGGTTTATTTACAACGTAAACTTTTAGTATATTTTCAGAACTCAAATTTTAGACATTCTACTGAATAGGGAACTCTCTCTCAATCTTTTTTGCAATTCAACTCAAGATTAGACCAAAGGATTAGATTAAGAACTTTAAAACCTGAAGCTTAGGATTTGAAACTTGAAGAACTCCAACGTCGAAACCTAGAGCAAAGGAACTTACTAAGAAGTTTAAACCCTAGACCTAAGCGCAGAAACTTGAGAGATATGAGCTGAGAATTCAAAGACCCTAGAGCTTGAAGATGTTTCTTTATCCATAATTTTTTTTATATTTCAGGAAATAACAATCAATAAAAAGTGTTTCAAAACTTATTGAAGCCTACCGAAGCTTCAAAATTGAATTAAAAATGGGGTTCGTATAAAAAAAAGGGTTTTAAGCCACATAAGTTAAATGATATGAAGCAGAAAAAAAAAACTGAAGCTGTAAATTTAGAACAAGCTGTTATTGGTGTATTTGACATATAATTAACTGTTATAAGTTTACTTTTATCGCTCTCTGCTCTTCTTAATTGTTCACTAATTAATTATAAGATTAGAGATGCCATTATTTCTACAAAAGTTCTTCGATGAACTTTCCTGCTTGAACTGTCCTTAGTCATGATGATGATGATGATTGTCGTGGGGGGTGGGGTGTGGGTCAGTTTTGGTGGCAATAATATGATATATTTATATATATTATTATTGTTTTGTTTGATCTAATTACAATTTCATCGATGCTTCATTCTTGACAACGACATTATATATATGATATGTTCTTTTCTCCTTTCTTTATCATTATTATACCTTCAGTTCTTAGGTTATATGAGTTATTAAATTTTTAAATATTAAATCTTCCATCGGATTATCGAGATGTTAAGTAAAACTAACCAATTTATAATAACATAATAACGATTAGATAGAAAAAATGCAGTAAATTGAGGTAAGTTTATTTTGAAAGATGATGCGGGGAAAATTTAAGAGCTTCTCAATTTTATTTAAACCAAAAATTATTATATATAGATATTATCTCATGGCATTTTGGTTATGCCAGGGTAAATTATATACCTGATCACTTAAAAATTTCGTTAATTTTTAAATATGTTATTGAACTTTTATTTTTTTAATGTGATAATTCAACTTTGATTTTGTTACGAATTAGTTAATCCTTATTGGTATTCACTGTTTATCTCAGTTAAAATGATTGCTGAACTACTTATCAAAAAAAAAGGTACTGAATTTTGGTATATTTTCTGATATCTTCATTACACTTTGATCCATTTTATGGTTTGTTGAAAAAATATTCCATATGATCAGCGTTTTATTACTGAAATAAACAATCAACTTTATAATAGGAATCACTAATTGAAATAAAAATTAAAGTTAAATGGTCACGTTAAAACAGATTATACTTTTTGGTTACTATCATATTGAAAAAGAAAGCAAGTTTAATAACTAATTGTACGATTAGCAGTAACACATGTTTAATTAGAGTTGAATTAACACGCTAACTGTACTTAATATAGCATAAGCACAAATTCAATTAGGCAGCAATAGCAAAAACAAGAAAACAACGAATAGCATCTAGAAACAATATTGTATCTTATATCAAATGGACTTGGGCAGAATTTGCATATCCTTGTCAAAACACGTGTGTAAAGAGTCATGGATGCATCATTCATGACCAAAACATGCTATGGAAATTATTTACTCCGAATTAATTAATTGATCTTTCTTTGCAATGTCATTAGTCTATCACATAATTTTATTTTTTTATAAGTGATTATTTTTATTTGCTCTTACTAAAAATTAAATCGATTTTTTAACATTAAAATTTACTCCATTACCATTAAATTTTAACTCATTGGTAATCGTTTCTTAAAACAGTTACAAAATGTCCGAAATGTGGTGTCACTTTTGTAATTTTACTACTATTTTTTACATGTCTAGCTACTATTTTTACCCGCAGAAAACAATTACTATCACTTTTTCCCTCCTACACATGTACAATTAGAAACTCTCGCCGCGGAAATCCATGTTGCCAATGCAAGACTCCCCTCTAACACTTGGACAAACAAAGTGCAGAAATTTTTTCGCTTGAGTCAATGCCCCATACATGGAGTCAAAAACCAAAAGCAAAATGGAGCCGTGTTCTAGTATACCTACATTTGAATGTAATTTCACAGCAACCGAAAAGAAATTTCATGATCATTTCACTTTTGAGAAATTAAAACTCCGTTGATCATCATTATTAAACAATATTGTTCCTCAATTCTCTCTTCACAATATCCACGTCTGCACCTTCATTTTCCTCCGTTAAACCTAGAAAAACCATGGACCGACGTCTCCAAGAAACCATCCTCAGAGGCGACACACCCACCTTCCTTAATCTTGTCCAAGAAAACCCAGAAATCATCTACCAAAGAGCTTCAAGCACAGTGCTGCACCTGGCAATACGTTTCGGTCACCAGGAAATGGTGGAGGAGATCGTGAGGCTGCAACCGGGGATGGTGGCTGCCGTGAATGAGAAGATGGAGACGCCGTTGTACGACGCGTGCAGAGAAGGGAGGCTGGAGATGGTGAGGATGTTGGTGGAGAAGGACCGGTCGATTATATATAAGTTGAACCAGCATAACCAAACTGCTTTGTTTGTGGCTTGTGAGAGTGGAAAACTTGATGTTGTTGACTTTTTATTGGAGTTTCAAAGGCTTCTAATGGTAGAAGTAGATGCTTCTGCTACTTCTCTTCACGTTGCAGCTTCTGGTGGTTATGCGGGTAATTTTCTTCTTGATAATTTTCTTTCATTTAATTAACGAGAACAATATATTATCATTGTTAATTGTCAACAATAGTTTCTACTTCTAATTAATATTTTGCTTTTGCCAATTATTAGATTGTCAAATTAATAGTTAAAAATATAAAAAGAAATACAAGTAAAATTATATGTTAATTAAACGAAGCCCACGTTAATTACTTTGGATACACTGATTTCAGTTTATAGTTCAAACAATATGATTTTCTATTTTTCATGAAAAATAATAATTGAGCACTTATAAAATATATAGCACTCCGTATTATCAATCTGGTCGCTGTAAGGTACTTTCATATGTTCACATGCACCGATATTTATGCTTTAAAATTAACAAATTTAATTAAGATAAAGTTATTCTATTATACTTTTGATAATTTCGCTCAAAAGTACATCTATACAGCCACAAGCATATAGACATATATATAAAGAGTTGAATTTTTTTATAAATGCATTTTACTGAACAATCTAGCAGCAAATAAGTACATGGATATCTCTAAAACCGGTGTTTTATTCCATGAAAAATATTATGTTAGTGTTTTTTATTATAACCTAACCGAATTCATTTGTATGTAGTGCCAGATAGTTTAGACTTTTGAGGAAATTTTTAATGGACTATCGTACCTTGATTATTCTTCCCTTCTCTTTTCACACTGCGTGGAGAATTTGTGATATTACAAGCATATATATATGTTGATTCATTATGGTTTACTTAAGTCTGAATTTATGGGAAGAGCTGTCAATTTTGATTATCAGTATGTGGGGGAGTAAAATGTCGGCATAATAACTGCAATTAAACGAAACACTGTCAAACAATCTTGCACAATAATTGCAAGTAACAACTCTCCTTAGGACCTCTGTTTTGCTTTAAAAAAAAACCGTCATTTTTTTTTTGTTTTAAATGGTTTAAATTGGGATTTAAACTCATAAACTTTTCATTTTGTTGGCAAGTCCGACCAATTAAATTGAATAAATAGTTAAAATAAACTGGGTTTTGAGGAAACAAAGCAAATATCACCCTAAATATATTGCAAATAATAATAATAATAATAACATAATTAACTATGATTCGTATAAATGTTCTGAAATTCTCTTTATTTGGACACAAATATAATTTAAACAGTTTTTTAATCTTCTTCAGTATTGTAGCTTCATGATACAAACAGTGAAGTCACCTTTGGGTATTGAAAGTATTTCTTATTTTAAGTTAGTCCACTGCTTTGTGAATTAGTTTAATAAAATTTTTACTTGTCAAAAAAATACAGCGAATAGACTTCTTGTATGCTAATTTGTGATTGACGTATGACCTACGTGGCTACGTGCACAAATCAAATAGAAGAAGAACCACCTAAGTCCAAGGCTATTTAATTATGGGACATATGATTGGCATAGACGATCATATATAGAGTTAAAGTTTTGTCCGAGTTGGACTTGCTTCATTGATGAGCACCCAAACCCAGTATGTAAGCGTTTTGGTTTCAAAACATGCAAAGACCGTTGTATACTTGTTAGACAGGTCGCTCAAAATAAAAAAGAGTTAAATTTTGCAAAGTTTTTGCTTATTTTTGGTGTATGTGTCTACATATATACTAATCAAATTAACTAATGACATATAAATTAATATGTGAAAATGTGCAATTATATTTAAAACTTACTAATATAACTACATATCTCTACACATTAATTTACGTGTCACTTGTTACTTTGTTTAGTACATGTGTTGAAACATACTCTCATAAACAAAAAATTTTCTTAAATTTTTAAATAAATGCATTTTTTTAATAAATACTAAGAGTTGTCATTGTTTAACATTTTTTTTAGCTTGTGAGAAATGTTTTTTGAAATTTGTAGTGGACTAACTATTCTTTCCACCTTTCACATTGCAATTTGGAACGCCTAGCACGCCAAGGGGGAAAAAACCACATGACAAAAAATAATGAATATATAGAGTCCTCGCCTGTCTTTTTGTGTTTGACTCGTGACATACGTGCACAAATCAAATTGCAAGTAGAAGCACTTAATTCCAAGCCAATTTAATTACAGGACATATGATTTGCAGACTCATAAAAGCCTATCTACCATATTTATATGCAAATATATAATACAAATATTTACTTATCAAAACAAATAATACAGATATTTGAAATACCTCTAGATCGAAAAAAACCCAGAAAAAAGAAAGTCAATTCTTGATTTTATTTTTTTAGACAGAAAGAGTTTAGGAAAAATCCAGAGCAAATATGTATATAGACTAAGAGCAAATATAAGAGCAAAAATTACAAAAGTAATCCAATCTATAAAAAGAAGAAAAAACCAAGATTAAAGTTAGTATCCATGAACCCTCAGACTAGAAAAAGATTAGATTTAATAAATTTATAAATTTACAATTTTTTACTACAAAATATATTGGCTCATATTTTAAGAAAAGTTTTGGCCGGATGAAAAATTATGTTGCATGTTTGTTAGCATATTATAATTTTAATAAAATTGATTTAACTGATTTAATTCACTACAAATCGTCGGTATGTCTTTTGGGTGATTGAGAAGTTCTTGATAGTTTTCTTAAAATAAAAAGAAGTTGATCCTTGTGACTTCTATTAGATCAAGTAAAGCAATAATCAACCAACCAATTTTTTTTTTAATTTAAATGATCAAGCTGAAGTGAAAACATTTGTAAAGGCTAAATAAAATATAATGGAATTAGATAAATACGGTCCGATTTTCGTATTTAATTGAATTCTACAGAAATCTTTAAGAATTTCCAGGCTATATTTTGCAGAGATCGTTAAACAAATCCTGAAAGCACGTCCCGATTTTTCATGGAAGAAGGACCAAAATGGTTGCACTCCACTGCACTTATCTTGCAGCAAAGGCCACCTTGATGTAACCAGAGAGTTACTGAGATTCGACATTGACCTTTCTTCCATACAAGACAATGACGGTCGCACTCCTCTGCACTGGGCCGCCATTAAAGGCCGTCTCAACATCATCGACGAGATTCTCTCTATGAGCCTTCAATCTGCCGAAATGTTGACTAATCATGGAGAGACTGTTCTTCATCTAGGCGTCAAGAACAATCAGTTTGAGGCTGTCAAGTTCCTGTCGGAGAATCTCGACGTCTCCAAGCTTGTTAATAGGCCTGACAGTGATGGCAATACTGCTTTGCATCTCGCAACTGCTGGAAAACTTAGCACTGTAAGATCCTTAACTTGTCACTATATTTTCTTCAAAACGCACCATACTCTTAAATACATTTGATCCTTTTTCTTTTAGTTTTTCTAATTCAAACTACTTGATCGACAAGCGTAGTTAGCATGTTAATCCTAAATGAATTTAAAAGGTTTCAGTTCTGGTTCGGGTGACTTGTGGTGCGTGAGATACGAGCATGGTTTAGATTCAATTTTTAATCTTTCAAGAACTCTGAGGAATCCATGACAGCAAAATGAGCCATTTATTTTTAAGTAATTTTGTAGTTTATTAAATGACGTAGATGGCTCAAATTTCTTAAAAGATTAAAATTCAGTCCAAGTCGTGTCCGTATATCCCACGCCATAAGTTATGCAGACCGTAATTAGAATCGCTAGCTTTACAATTGTCAATCATGTCAATTTCTTTATTTTTTTTAATGTTCCTAGGGCCAAAGCTGGCAGTAATCAACTAATTTTTACAGCTGGACGTTTCGGACTCAAACTTTAGGAGAAGAGGGGAAAAATAAAATTATTTTGGATTTTAATCCGCCCCTATCTTTTAAAAAAAAATCTTTATTTTTAACATTACAATCTAGCATTTTGACCTATCAAAAACAAATGACGTTGGGGTAATATCTAAAAAAAAACGTTTTTAACAATTTTAATTATTGCTCAATTTTTGTTTTTGAAAACAGATGGTGATCTACCTACTGAAGATTGGTGCAAAAGTAAATGCAATAAACCGCAAAGGGCAGACCGTTCTTGACATTGTTGAATCTGACGTGAGCAATTCCGGAGCTCTTTTAATTTTACCAGCGTTGAAAGACGCAGGGGCCAATAGATGCGATCAATTACCACCAAGTAGCAGTCTTGAAATTCAGCAAATAGAACATGACATGACCCCCACATCAACACCAAAAAGGCTGCCTAAGTCTCCTATTCCGAGCCATGAACATCACCGGCACAGCCACCGCCGCCGCCACCGGAAGCAGATTGACCTGCAAACTGAGGGGTTACGCAATGCCAGAAAGACTATTACGGTTGTAGCAATTCTGATAGCTGGTGCCACATTTGCTGCAGGAATAAACCCTCCTGGTGGTTTTAACCAACAAACTGGAATAACCTTAATGGGTAGACATGCTCCTTTCAAGGTGTTTGTGGTGTGCAACATTGTGGCATTGTTTTCGTCGCTTGGCATTGTCATTGTCCTAGTCAGCATCATCCCTTTTCGGCGAAAATCGATGATGAAGTTACTAGTGTTGACACATAAAGTGATGTGGCTTTCCATGTCATTCATGGCAGCAGCATATGTGACTGCCATGTGGACGGTGATCCCACATGGACGTGGGACCGTGTGGGTGTTGGCAACATTGGTTAGTATTGGTGCAGGGTGCACCTTAGCAATATTTGTGGGATTGGGATATTTGTTGGCTAGACATTGGATGAGAAAGTTGGAATGGAGGAAAAGAAAGGAAAAGAGAAAGGATGCAAGCCCAAGTAGTAGCATTAGCCGAGTTGAAGAAATGCTGATGATGAGAAGAGGTAGCCGTGACACAACTAGTAATTCGGATGTTGATAGCTCAGATCAGGCTGGTTATCACTTGTATTAGATGTTTTGTGGTTAATCAGACTCTGCCGTGGATTATGAGATTGAATTCTCGATCTCATATATCATATATCAGAATGACTTTAGTACTATTAGACTACAAGTCGATTTTACATATCTGATTAGCTTAGATTGATCCACTAGGAAGGAAAACATCAATATTTGATTAATGGCATGAGTTAGAGTCATTGCTTTGCAGATAAATAAATTGATTGTGCAAGGAATATTTTCAGCAAAAATTGGACTAGAATAACAAAAATCATATTCATGATGTCATATTGATTACACTTGTTGAATACAATAAAGAGGCAATGTGTGCAAGTAATATGAAATCATCACACATGTTCTTGTCTTCTGTATTCTAATTCGTGCAGTCTTTGTCGACCTGCAAACCATTGAATTGTTCGACGAGCTATAGGCAACCACAGCCTTCTAATCCTTTCCTCTCTTCCACTGTTTCTAGGGGATGTATACTCCTTTGTTCTGTTCATTGTATTTGACTCTCTAAACCTGGAAAAGTTTGCAATTTCTGACTTTGATCTCTTCGCGGAATCATTGATCAGTTTCGATGAACTTTCATGAGTTTGCAGAGCACAAACATCGCTTGAAGTTGAAAATGAGTAACTTCTGTCAACGCTACTAATCTTGGATTCACACAACCTCTTCCTAATCATGTCCTCTTTAATCTTATCTAAATTTTCGTGCATCGATAAGCTCGCTGCATATGAAGGGGAGAATCTGTTGCTTGACATAACACTTATCATCTCAGACTTCAAAGACAGTAAGTCTGAAGAATTGACGTCGCTCCAACGATTCTTGACAATGGCATCAGAAATAATTATCTTGTGCTTGAACTTATGCAAGATTTTCCAGTTACAATCAGCATTAGATTCCCGAATTAGTAATTCCTCTGATTTTCCTTCGTCCTTGCTACCGATATTAAATCTCCATGATCCTTGATCATCTTGCTCTCTTTGAACGAAGAGTTCGATGTTGGGATCCTGCGTAAGATTCGAAGGGCTTCGTGAATATCTCAAACTGTTCGAGTAAGTGAAGCTGTTGAGGTCTTCAGGATTGAACTTATACCTGCAAAGAGGACAGCTAGAATGACTTTCCAGCCACTGATCAATACAGTTTTTGTTAAATGCGTGCCTGCACTTCGGCAACAAGCGAAGAACCTCCGAATCTTCGAATTTTGATAAGCAAACTGAGCACTCCAGTCCTTCTTTCGAGCCCTTAAGTGAAGAAAACCTGAAGAAGGGAAGTGCATCAATCACTTTCCTGTCAATCCCAGAAAATCTAGACCCTGACCGAATAAGCCCTTGAAAAGTTTGGTGATGATTATTTCGGCTGTGACAGAATTTGGCATAGGCAAGTATGAGAAATGTCAGAGAGATCATTACCGAAACAATCCCAAGGATGACAGCAAGGCTTGGGCGCAGTGGCTTCAGGACGCCTGCAGCTTGAGATTCTGATGAATTCTGTGCTTTGGCATAGAATATTAAGCAAAGAATTACAAAAAACACTTCTTGACTCATAGGAGATGGCCTAATATTTTCATATCACAATTTTACAGGATGCTTCAGTAATGAACATCTTGTCAGTAAAATGTTCGTATTGATTGGAGAATCTTTCTCTGACCAATTGATCATAAGAAACAACCTTGTAACTTTCAACTAGTGATCTCATTTTATGCGAGATGGGTCCCTGGAGGATTATGAGCTTTTTCTTCTTTGTCCATTTATGCTGTCTTAAGATTCTGTCAACTATGAAAGAATCACCATTATATTTTCTTGTCTTATCGCATAATTGCAGAACCCATTACTCAACGGACATTTTTATGCATATATGGAGGTTCCCGTTATACACAAGTTGAAGATTCTCTTAACCAATGGGCTTCGCTTATTGGTACGGGATCAACTCCATCGTTGAGGGGTTATTGCAAATTGGATTCCCTTGAGAGTAAATTAAATGACATAAAAAAAAAGGTCGAAAATTCTCTTCTAGTACCAATGCAGCTTTGCTTGATAACATGACCATTGTGAAGAGACTTTTTTCTTTTGGATAAAATTTGGATTACATTTTGACTGCAATCACATCAATTTCATTTGCTGCAAAATGTACTAAAATAAGGCGAAAGAGAAATCAACATGCACGCCTTACTGCAAATTTCCGTACTGAAGCTTTGCAGGCCAAATTATTGATCTTTTGCCTCATCTCCATTATAGTAATTAAATAATCTACGCATAATTTGTATTTTTCGATATGGTTTTGTATAAAAATCAAGCATTAGGTACAAATAGCAGTCAGTTTAATTTTTAAGTTGTGTAGATAATTTAATAATAATTAATAACCATTAGTTGAGATTATCTTTTTGATGACATTCGGTACAACAACAGGGGTGGACATGATCAAAAGTCTTGATTTGGACTTTAATGTTAAAAAGCTGTCTATAGAATCTATAAGCCAACAAAAGCATGAAAGTTACATTAATTACAAGTTGAAAATTAACAAAGCTATGTTGCTTTCATTAATTACAAGTTGACAATTAAGTAACAAAGATATGTTGGTTAAGCTAGTTAATTGGGCGTCCAAACAAAAACTCCATGATTACAGTAAGGTACACAGTGTGGGAACAGAGTTATTCGGTAGTACTAGTTCGTTTGCTACTGAATTTCTTTTCTGCATCTATTGTATTAATTAATTTAAGAATGCGAGAAAACTTTTTCTAGATACCATGTGGAGGGTGAATTGTTGGTTGTTGATATAAAAACAAAATAGAGGTGGAATTACGTCATTAGAAAAGTGTATATATATACTGAGATGTGAACATTGATTTTTAAAAATTTAAAATAAAATAAAATAAAAATTGAGACTCTTAAAAATTTGATCTATTTATTAAATTATTCAAGCATCAAATGTATAATTTTAACATATTCTTTTAACACTCTTCATTGTCTTAGATGTTTGTAAAATCCTAATTTTTATATCAAAAAATGCCCCTCTTTGATTAAGACATATATTTTGTTTACTTTTTAGAATGATATCATCTTGTTTTCTTAAGGAAGTTGTTGTCATCGTCGCAATTATCGTACTTGTGTGTTGTTATCGTCAACACTATTGATATTTATTATTGTAGTTGCATTTGTTGCTGTTGTTATTATTTTTGTGATTCTATTTGTTGTTATTGTTGACTTGTAGTAATTATTGTTATGGTTGTTATTAGTTGTGCATGTGTTTTTTTTTTTGTTTTTTTGATCAATTAGCTGTGCATGTGTTGTAGGCTATGATTGTTGAATGATTTCATAAAGAAAGAACACTTGAATATTTTTTTTCTTCTTTTTCATCATTGATGTAGCATAGTTTATACTTATTAGTCCCTCAAAATGAACAGAGGTTTGATACCATTTGTTAGTTTTTTTTATATAAAAACAAAGTAAATAGAGGTGGAACTGGGTCATTGGTAGTGCATACATTTTATTCATGATGAGCTACTTATATATATGCATGAGATGTGAACGTTGGTTTTAAAAAAATTTAAAATAGAATTTCTAAAATACAAATTGTGACTCTTAAAGACTTAATCTTAATATTTTTTAATATCTATATATATATACTTACTTCAACATATTTACAATTAGTCTATCTTTTTTTATTTTCAATCAAAATAATACTTTGCACAGCAATATTAGTCAAATGCATACATCCTTTTGACATAAAAGTACATTTTTAATTTTATTAACCAAATAGAAAATAGCACTTTTTAGTTCAGCATGTCAAAACAACAGTAATAACACCAGCAGCCATACTTTAAATCTCATCTAGCATTTCCATGACTGGCCTCCTCATTAAATGAATTCCACGAAATGCTTAAGAAAGTCGATCGGGCATTGAAACAAAGATTCCATGATGACCATATGGAACCCTATGGGGAAGATTGATAGTGGCAGCTGGCGAACTGCTAAAATTTTTTGCATCGATTATGTACGCCTGCCAAAGAACAAAGCAGATTATTAATAGTTAAAGCAATAAACAACATCAGTACTTTTGAGGGCTTTAACTATAAAACTTGTTTGAAAAGTGTAAAATTTAGCGAATAATATATAACAGATTTTTGAATATTGAAAAAGCACAGATAATGACACAAATTTTAAGAAAAAAATATATGTTAAATGTCGTTGTATTTCAATAGGCCAGTAGTAAAAAAGATTCTAATCCGGATAAGAACAATAATCAATCAATATTATAAATTTTTCTTTTTTACTCCATTTAAATTAAACTGTTTAGAAATTCCTTTACCTTATCCAGGGACAAAATAGAGAGGGCATAGGTAGCAAGCAAGAGTTACCTGGGACAGGTTGGTATCTTCATTGTGCACATAAGTAATAATCCAACCATCATCTTCCTCCACACCTCCCGGCTTAGCAACAAAAACACTTCCTGTACAGAATATATTGCCTTCAAACTTATGGTACTCCACTTTTATTTGTTGTTGCTCATTCTGATCACCATTCTGTTCAATTTTCGAATAGACAAAATCATTAACCAAAAAAGAAATTAAAATAAATCATTATTTAATACGGGTAAAATGTGTAAATCTTTACTTAATTTTATGGTTAATTTAGGAACTTAATTTTAGTGTTATCACAATGTTAATCACTACCATGGGTAGAATACTAATGTCATGTGACACATCGGCATTTTATCCAATCAATGAACAGAAATTGATGAAATTTACGGATCCTAAAATTATTTCAATATTTATTAAAAAATTATTTCAAACTTCAGATATTACCCTGGCCAAAAAACAAAGAGAAGACTGTAAAATGAACAGTGACCATTTATGCATTTTATCCCATGGAAGACGACCTTAATTTCTTACCTCAGTGGACTTTTCTTCGCCAAAGTATAATTTAGCCAGACCCCCATATTTACTTACGCCTGAATCATAAATTAAAATCGATCCATAGTTAGTGAAATATTTGTCTCTAAATTGAAATTTCAAAATAAATACTTCACATTTTTGGCAGAAATATTTAAAACCGCCAATAAAAAAATATTTCAACAAGGCTTGTAGCTCATTAGTATCGAGTGGTCTGTAGCATTAAGGGTTATACTGGAGTCATCTCGATCAAGAGGAAGAGAGTAAAATGAGTTATGAAGAAAAAGGAATTTCAGGTGCATTGTTTCTTTTAATTATTGACTTACCAGAAGTCGAGCTTGCCTTGGAATCAATAACTTGGGTGTAACCATAGTTGTTTTTGAGACCAGTAAACTCAGAATTGATGAATGGAAAATCCATGGAGAAGTCAGTACCAGTTACACATTTCTCTCTGACTTGCCCAGTAGCCATGTTCAGTCTCCATTCATAAGCACCATGAAATAGAAATCCAAACTCACCAGTACTGTCGAAATTATTAGTGTCTGTAAAATTGTATCCTCTTGAGAACCATTCGAACTTGTCAATGCCATAGGCAGGACCAGGTATGACTGACTCCTGAGACCTGCACCCCCTCACTACAACCTGCATTTCAGTTATTATTTGAATTAATTTCAACATTATATATATATATATAATTTGGTCAATTTATAATAAGATTTATATATTTTTCTAGCAAATATATTCTAATTTTGACCTCATGGCCATCCTCAAAGCAATTGAATAGGTGAAATGTACAGTTTGGTTCTACATCAAACCATTTCACTGAGTCTGCATCGCCGTAACGTGGCATTACTCCAATTCTTGCATAACCTTCCTTATCGTACTTTACTAGTCTGCAATGTCATAATTTAATTTATATTAATTAACTATTAAGGTTGACTGTATTACAGAAAAATAAAATATAACAAAAAAACATAATTAGTGAATTCATTCTTATATATATATATATCAAAAGAAAGGAGCATAATTTTTTTACTTACGAGCCACCCCTAAAGAGTCCTGAAAGATCATATAAAAGGGGATGGTCAATGATCACATTGTACCTGTTTTAAAATAAGCAAAAAATATTGAGTGATCAAAAGAATAACAAGAAGCACAATTAATTAGTTTTATGAACTCAAAACTGACTTTTGTGTAACTCCAATTTCATGGCTGAGGACGCATCTATTCAACTCGAGATCAACCGAATGCAAATGTTTTCCATCAGCTGAGTCAAATAAAACCAGAAATATTATATTACAATTAGATTTATTTTAACTCTTCATTTAAATAAATTAGCTCTCTCTTTTCAAGTTGAAACTTGAAATTACAAAATTATTGCATAACAAAAAAAAACATATGAAGTCTTACCAGATATAACCCCAACGACAAAGTAAGGTTTCACTATATCAATGCCCATTGTGACTAACTCACCCGAACCAGGAGCTTTCTGTGTGATCACACTTGTAATTGAAACAGTCAGTGCAAAAACCTAGGTAAAAATCACAAACAAAATGGTTTTTTTTTTCCTGGAGAAAAAATCTTAAATAAATATCTTAAGATTAGAGATTGAGAAATTTCTTTGGCCACTTTGGATACTACTGTGGAATTTTAATTCAAGAACTATTTACATGTCTCTAACCATCTACAAGTTGACCCTACTCACATCAGATAATCTACAAGGGTTTTAGCAGTTAACACAACTCTTTACAGTCCTCGAGTCCAGTCATTACAATGTCACCACAAGCTTCTCCCATGACTCTATCCTTCCGTCTACAAGCTTTTTCGGTCGCTCACACAGTAGATCGGGATTACACAGTCAATACAGTTCTTCACCACATTACCATACTCATCCCAAACCCTACCACCACCGGACCAGTCTTTATCCATGTCCCAGCCAAACTGTTAGTTTTAATATCACTTGTTGGACCTAGAGAGTCTTTAAACAACTGCATTGCACGTGGGCCTAACAAAGAAAAATATAAATAGGTCTGACTCTATATTTTTACCCAGAACATTAAAACAATAAATTATAGATTTACACAATTTGTAAGTCTTTCACACACTACACTATTCTCCGATGTAATACTTCTCTCATTCAAACTTACTTTTTCTAACATAAATAAATATCTTAAATTAGAAAGATCGAACCTTTGGATACAGAAGGGTCTAGTCCAGCGACCATCAAAATCCCAATAATCAAAACTTTGCAACGTGGAAACATCAATTTCTTGAGGCGGGACATTATCAGAAGTTGCGTAAATCTTTCCTGAATGCTCAAACACACTTACCTGTTGGTAGTGTTTTGAAGGTGCCCCAAACCTCAACTACAACGTTAACAAAATATCTACCATTAGCCTCAGCATATAATATCACGTCTATAATATTCAATTGTGGAATTTTTTATAAGTAATTAGAGTATTTTTCATCTAATTCACAAAGAAGTGAAAATTAGAAAAAAATCTAGTGAAACAACCTTGTACAATTGGTTCCCAATAGAATATTTAATTGTGTTTTGTGAGATTATATATAATATAATCTAACAAAACACAAAAAGTTGAGTGCAGAAATAATTTGATTCACTGAACAACAGGTGACTTACCATATTGAGAAGATTTGCAGCCAGAACAGCAAAGGGATCTCCTTCAACATTTGGAAGGAAAAGTGTTCGGTTTTGTTGTTTCTCTAATTTAAAGGTCTCACTCTCCACATATTTATTCTTATAGTGGACTGACCAATCTCCACCACAGTCCTTTTTGAAGTAGATAGCATGAAGCATTCCTTCTCCCTCTACCCACATATGGCTTGTTTTTCCAAAAATTGAAATTGATGATTTGAGACAACCATGTAGAGGATTCGCACCTGCCCGAAATTATTGTAGAAAGAAAAATAATATGATGAACTTAATTGGTATCGATCAAGAAACTTTTTATAAATCTAACCCAATTTCTTCAAACTCATTATCTTGAGTTTAACTAATGCAATTTTAATTAACTAATGATTCCATTTTTTTTGGAAATAACTTATTCTAAACATATCAACAAGCTTGTTGAGTAACAAAAGATTAAAAGTTTGATTCTTAGCGAAAACAAGTAAAATAATTATCATAAAAAAGGATTTATTCTGAACTTTTAGGTACTTTGAAACCATTGCATTGATAGGTGAAGAGACAAGAATTTAGCTCTAAGTCTATAATCACATAACATTGCTATAGATAGATTGAAAGATGGGTCATATTACTAACAAAAATAAATAAACATACCGTTTCTCAAATATACACCTTCTGCAAAATCTGCTGGCATTTTTCCTTCAATGCAAGTAATCTCAATTGCTTCTTCTATTTCTTCAACCGGCGCAAAATTACTCTGTTATAACAATATTTATAATAAGCGCAGTTATTTTGATAATATTTAATCCAATAAATATGAAGACAAATTTATGATGCTCTTTTGTATGTTACTACTACATAAACAAGTATGTTGACGAGTAAAACTTTTGAACGGACTAATATACCTTTTTACTTTAACGGATAAAATAGAAAAGTAGACATAATTATGTTAAGGAGCAATTACTATTTTGTCCTGAAGTAATTCGTAATCTCCCATTATGTCACTAAATTTTAAAAAGTCTCCTATTGCATTTTTGCTTTTAAATGTTGTCAACCAGAATCAACAAAACATGTTAGATTTATAGTCTCCTATAACCATACACATGCCAAGTCATTAAATCTGACATGTTCTGCTAGTTCTGACTGACGACGTTTAAGAGTAGGAACACAATAGAAGACTTTTCAAAACTCAGTAACGTAATGGGATATTACAAATTATCTCAAGGACAAAATGTAATTCTTCCTTATGTTAATTTTAATAAATCAATAAATTAATCCACAATAAAAATGTTTATCTAATAAATCTCTTATTTTAAATTCAAATTTTTAAGGCAACCAAAATCATTTGATATTGAGTTCTCAAAATAAATATAAACTATCATTTGATTAATTTCCCAACCATGCTTAACAAAAGTGGATCCATTTTGAATGTTAAAAAAATATCTAAACGTTCTATTTTAAGATCTTTATTCTCATAGTGGCAATGCCAAGTAAAACAAAGTTGGAGATGCAAGTAAAACTTTTGAGTCGAAAAAAATTAGGCCTAATTGATAAGAGTAAAATCATTACAATATTTGTATGTAAAAGTGAGAATAAGAATATAAGGAGTCTAATTTTAACTATATTTCCATATACTCTTCTCATGTAAAAATTTATTGCGTTGGAATCTTACATACAATTTCAACTTCCTTATATTGGATTTGAACGATCAAGTCATCTGGTCATAAGTTATTCTATTTAAAGTTAAACTGATAGATTAGATTCAAAATTTAATCATAACCATATTTCCTGTAAGGTGGTTTACCTCCTGATGCACAGGTGCTTAAGCTATTATATAATCAATGATAATAAATTTGTGTTTTCCTTTCCTTAATATTTTGTTCTTTCCGGAAAATCATCTCTCGGCATCATGAGATCCGCCCGAATGGCGGTTCAATAATGCAATCATTCCAAATTTTTCTATTAATTAACAGATATTCAAGCACAATATGGCATATTAAATGGATCTCAAATTGTACTATGTTAATGTCATTGAAATTATTCATGTGTTGTTGTTGTTGTTATTGTAGTAGTAGTATGAGTTGTTGTTATTATTGGCTATTGAGATCTACAAATTTCAACTTATTTTAAATGTAGGTATTTAGGTGGAGACACAGATACCTGAGATGGGAGCAATGGTTGATCAACAATTCGAAATGTGGTACTGACAAAATCATCCAACAGTCTCGCACCAGTTTGTCTCATTGTCCTTGCCAAATCGATCTTCGTCGGCAACGAATTCAAGAGAGGCTGATCACAATTCACAAATTATCACTTATCATAATTTTCTTGCTTCAAATCTATAGCAAGAATAAACATTAATCATATAATGAAATTTCAGATATATTATGTCCACGTAAAGTTCAATGATTTGTTAAACTAGCTAGTAGTTAGAGTGACTAAGTAATGTCACATTTATTTCACCTTTAAAAATATGCTTGTACGCCTAGGATTCCTGAATTATTGACAAAATAAATTATAAGTCCTTATACTAAATATAAATGAATCTATATCCTTAAAAGATTACTTGAATGAAATAGATTTTTCATTTTTAATCTTAATTTGTTAAGTCTTTTATTTACACTACTCAGGATTTGATGTACTTTGATACCCAAATATAGTTCATACTTGACATCAGTGGTCATCTAACAGGTTCTTTCTTCTTCTCGATGTCGTAACAATATTTAGTATGATAAAAAACACTTTTAGCATTGTTTTTTTTTTCTTTTGCATATTATGGTTTAAAAATAAAAAAAATCATATTTAATAGAGATAGCAGTAATCCATTTTCTTAATTATTCAAATTTTTTTTTTGATAAATCTTTAGTAAACAAAGAATCATATATATATATATATATATATATAGCCTACACTTACTCACACTCACACTTACTCCAAGAAGAAGTTTTTTGAATTTATTCTTGATCCTCACTATCTATTATTTTTAAATCTAATGGTTAATGAAACTTTCTTTTTTGAATCAAATCCGTACTATTAAATCTAAAAGCAATAGATAATGAAAATGAAGAATAAATTTAAAAAAAATACTTTTGGAGTAAGTAGAACTCTCCTCATATATTTATATATATATATTAAGTAACATGTAACTCCGAAAAGAAAATCATGGGGACGAAGTATGGAGAGAAAAGTAAGTAGGACCTTAATTGAAGAGGAAAACGTGGTCCGGAATTGACGAATCGAATCATGAGTAGACCCATTTACATGCAAAGCAGAAATAGAAAATGCCATTTTCACTTCTTTTTCTCGCTTCTTGAGTGCATGAACCCTGAATACAAAGCTCTATGTTTATATGCACGGATATATAATTGGACCCTTTCAGACCAAAGATTCCTTACTCAATGCGAATATTTGCCACATTGGCGTCTTATTGATATTATTGAGCCAATCATCTTTTTTCAAGTTAAACCCGACTTCATATAATTAAGCTAGTTGGTCCTTTCTAAATACATCAAACCCACATAACTATATTACAAAAGTTAAAGGTAGCTATCCACCCCGGGTACAACGACTGATGAAAACTTGTGCTGATGCAAGCGAGGTCCTAGGTTCAAATTTGAAAGACCTCATTCTCAAGGTGGACTTGCATTAGGAATGTTAGAACATTTCGATATGCTCGGATTGAAGTGAGTTAACCCTAGTGGTGAGTTACTATACTAGTTCTGCAAGGTTTAACCTGCTCAGTTGAAAAGTCACTCTCCGAAAAAGAGAGTGGGTCCTATTGAGTAAGGGTTCTCCGTTACCAAAAAAAAGTGAAGGATGGCTCATTTACATATATAGCTTTAAAAATTGTCTAAGTGTATATGTCAAATCGAAATATGAATGCTTTTTCAACGGATTGAACACTGCGTTGCTCAAGAGTAGTTTAATTTGTTCACTTCCATTAACTTTCCTATATTAACCCATTATTCTAATGTTCACTTGAGGGGGTATTAGAATATGTGAGCTCATATAACTAAGACATAAAAGAAGTGTATTATAATGTGAAGAGTCACTTATTTATTCAATTTATTTGAACTATTTTAAGTGTAAGATAACTTGAATTTTTAATAACTTAATTATGCTAAAGATTAAGAACCTATGTTGACGTCTTCATGCATCATGTATCTTTTTCAATTTCAATTGGCAACATGGATAAAGATGGTCGAATCTCTGGAAGCGCACAAGTATCGATATAATTTTACTAAGGAGTATTCCAAGAAGTATCGAATCCACAAGGAACAAGTATTAAATGTAATCTATTCGTGAAAAGAAAGCAATAAATTCCATGATTTGATTTTTGGTATTTTTGATCAAGCAACACAAAATTAATAAAAGCAAGTAATTAAAAATGAAAATTAATTAATAAATGATAAAGCTTTAGGACTTTCAAGACTTTAACTAAGATTTATGTTTGCTATATTAACGAATGAGATTTTTGGGATGTTGAGTGTTCTCTCTACTTTACTCACTTAAAGTCTCTTTTGATTCTATGTCTATATTTATTAGGCTAATCTTTTCGATTAAACCTAACTAAACTAGACTCTTTAAGCCTTTTAGGAATTTCATCGAACACCTTACTTATATAGAATATTTCTATCCTAAACTAGGTAAGTTCAATGCTTGTGAACCTCATCTAGACTTCATCTTTTGATCTTTCATTTAGATTTATCAACAGTATCATTATGGTGATCAAGCATAACAATATTCAATCAAAGCAAGTCATTAAATCAAAACCCAAGGCAAACATAAGATGTAGCATTCAAAACACAAAACCCTTTCATTAATAAGAAAATATCCATCAATAGTCTACATCTCTAGGTCCTAACAGAAGTTTAAGCTACCATGATAATAGCAAAAATAAAATAAAACAATAAATATGAAAATGAAACATTGTCACTAGATACAAATATTAAGAAATAGAGGAAGGATTGATGTAAAAGATGTCTCTTCAAGTTGCTTTTAAGAGGAAATCCCCAACCTTCAAACTTCTTCCCTTTCTTCTCTTGAAACCCTAACCTAAATGTTCTTCACTAAATGAAAGCTACAAAAAGAATGTTTTGAAGAATGATTTAAAGATGTCAAAAAGAGTAAGTTTTAAGAGTATTTATACCCCTTTATATACCCATAAAACCCTACAACTTTTCTATAAAAAATGCCCTTTGATTGTGTCTTAGTCCCCACAACTTTGCCTTTTCCCATCACAATCTCTCTCTTCACTTTAGGAGGGTCATAGTCGTGGCCTCTAAGGGCCATGGCATTAGGGTTGGCAATTCGTGTCGTGTAGTGTATAATAGTGTCATCCCCTTTATGACTCGAACCTGATTAAAATTAATCGGATTAATCCGTTTATGACCCGAACCTGATTAAACTTAACCCGAACATAATACGATTATGAAGTGAGTTACACGACATAACCTGTATAACCCGTTATTTGTTATTTAGGTCACGTATCACAGGTTATACCATAAGATACATGTAACACGTTTAACTTGTTTATAATACACAAATACACAATTAACACTAAAATAACTTGAACTAAAATAATAAATATTCATTTATAATATCCACCAACACAATAATATTCTAAATAATGATAAACCAAATACAAAACAACTTAGATTACAAAGTCTATTAAAAATTTATAATTCCCAAATAATACATGAAACAAACTTTGTTAGGGTAAATTTTGTTAAGCGTTAATCGTGTATATAATTAGGTCGCGTAATCTGTTAACCCGTTTAATATGATTGAATTAAACAGGTTAAATGTGTCATAAATGGGTCGAACTGATTAAAACTGTTTAACCTTGATTTTTTTGTGTCATATACGGGTCAACCCGTTTATGACTCGAACCCATTTGTATGAAATCCAAACTCGTTTAACTTTGTGTCATTTAATCGGGTCTGTACAAAATTTTCAGCCCTACATGACAGTGCCCATTTCGGCTTGCAAGAGCTGATCGTGGCATTTGTGCCACGGTCTAGCCATGGTCCATAGCCTGGCCACCTTTTTGCCATTGTCATGGCACTGAATGCCATGACCATGGTGTGTCTTGGACTTGCTTGTTCTTTAAGGCATTAGGGGCCATGGCCATGGCACTAACCGTGGCCTAGGTTGTGGTTTCCATGGATGCTTTGCATCATGGCCATGGCGTCGACCATGTCCTTCATTGATCCATTGTTTCTCCCATTTTCTCAACCACTCTGGCTCTTCTTCAAACTTTATTTTTCATGCCAAATCTACTACGTTTCATCCTCATTCCGTGCAATCAACTCAAGCCTATATGAAACACGAAAATTATATAAATTCATCAATAACCACGTACATGTAGGAAAAAAATGCTATACAATATTACTTGATTAACTATGTGATTTTAGCATGCATCAAAAGAGATAAAAAAAAATGATGCAATTTACTCAACTGTGAGGGATAATAGAGAATGTATGATGATGCGTATTTAACTAAAGAAGCAACTAGATCTATATTGAAAGTGGAAAAATTCAAAAAAATTGTCATAGAGCAATGTGCCAAAAAAGTAAAAGGAAGTATTGATATGACTATTAATTTTTATTATGTGTCCAGAAATTTTAGGATGTTTATGCAAACAATGAGTAACAATTTAGAAATTTAAACAGATTCATTCTCATAGGCAGAAGAACATGAGAGAAAAATGAATGACATGACTAGCAACGTATTGAATGAATTATTGAAACTGGAAGAACGAACAAGTGATAAACTTTTCAAGCATCTAAAATATTCTCACTGTAAAGCAATGATGGGTTGCATTTCATGCATGTTTATTATTGCATTTTATGTTGATATTGCATGTTCTAGTGTTATTTTTATAAGGTTTTTATGTGTTTTTGTTCTCTATGTCATTCAGATGAGTTGTAGGTGAAAAGTGGTAAAGAGTTGCTGATTTGGGCAATTTTCACTTCTAGACGACATTCGACATGACCATGTGGAATCCGATGCGCTGACTGGGCTGTTGCTGTTACTTTGGGCCGCATGCATGGACATTTTGGGCCTCAAAATTAGAGCTTGTTGGATGAGATTTGAAGGCTTTTATCATTATTCTCTGCTGGAACAACATATTTTCATTATTATTATTATTTTAGGAATTCTATTAGGAATGGAATTAGCTTTTTAGAAGGAGTTACATATAAATACCATTTAAAACTCTTTATTCAACAGCTTTACATTATTGTAAGGGGGCAACACGCCCCATAACTATTTTCTTTTATATTTTACATGTTTTTTCTTGGTTTGAGTAGCTAAACAATTCTCTAGTCGATGTATTTTCAAGGTTCAATCCTATTATGTTGTGAGACTATTGTTTTTATATTTTATTAAGTATTTCGAGTATTTATTCAGTTTATGTCCTCTAGTTCTTTTATTATTATTTCTGTTGATTGATTGATAACAGCCGGTTGATTAATGATTGAAATAATATACTGCTATTTTGGATTGGCTGAGCGGTTCTCGTTAACCTTAATATTTGTAGCGAATAACTTGAATGCATGTGATTGGACAACTTTCAATGTTATAGAACTGAATAATCTAGTTTAAATGAATTACGGCATTTTCAGTTTCACTGGCTAGGATAGGGGTCTCTTTCGTTCTTACTGCTTCCATAGATTAAATCCTACAGGCGTCTCGGAGGTTGTCTAATAGTTAGGAAAATAGTGCGTCCCGGGGCTATCGATGCATTAAGAAGAGATTG
>CAODLS011455568.1:0-27201 GCA_948243855.1 Flueggea neowawraea | reverse complement strand
TTTTTTTTCATTATTTTTAGGTTAATTGGTGGAATTTAAAAATTGAGGGGTGTAGGTAGATTTTGGTAAATAGAGAAATTTTAATTATACATTTGTGTATGTAATTTTTGTATGTAAGAATTTCTGTTTCAATTTTTTTTTTATTAAGCAAAGTTGAAAAAGTTCAAATGGATATTTAGTTTTGTTTTAATTCTTATTAATTATCTTTTCTGTTTTTAAATAATTAATAGTTTTTTATAAGTCATTTTAATTGTTTCTATTAAGAATTGAATACACGACTTCTTAATATTGTAGTTGATCTAAATTTTGTTTTCGGTTTTCCTTTTAATATGGGCTAAAATTCATTGGGATTTTTTATTCATGAAGTTGGAAGATAATCAAATTGGAAGACAGTCAAATTGAACTATTTTGTTGTTAATTCTACATATCTGCATAATGATTTTCTTGTTTTCCTTTGATCAATTAATGAATTGATTTTGGGTTGTTAGTTTTGTAATTATAAATACTAGAATTACATTATTATATAATAAAAATGAAAAAAGTTAATACATCTTTGAAAATTATATTTTAATAAATACGGCAACTTATACAGGAAAAATATATCGAAAAGTAGAAAAAAAAATGTATGATAGTTGTAAAGCTTATGAACTTTGTAAGGCGCATTGATTTGGGGTTGTGAATTTGCATGATAGAGACATAGATGGAATTGGTTGAATTATTGCGATAGCAAAAGCTAATTGTAGTTGCAATAATCTGAGTTTTTGTTTAAAAGTTCATGTGTCTTCTATCAATCATTTGTATGTACATTAATCCATCTATCAACTTCATTTCACTTCTTGTCTAATTTGATAATCTGGTTTTACATTACAATCCACATCATCTTCACCTTAATAATTATGTTCCACACCCTAATTATATAGCCTGTTTTTAATCAACGAGCTCAAGAACTGTAGACATGAAGTCCGTTTGTTTTATGGAAACCGAGCTATTTTTGGTTACATTAAAACAAAACGTGTCCATAAAACTCTTCTTCTTTTAATCAGAGATTTCCGGTAGAAAAACTTGTTTTTGACCACATAAATTGGGAGGAGTCCCCGATCCAAGAACCAGTGATGTTGCTTCAATGCAAGAACATTTTCAATACCCACAAAGACACATAAACACATACAACACACATATATTGGTACTGGGCACAGAATGGGTCCAGAATTTATGTAAATAGACAGAAAGAAGAGAGAAAATTAAAAAAAAAAAGGGATTCTCAGAAATCAATATCAATTCCTGTGACCATTTACCCTAGACTCCGGACCATTTCTGCAACAAAATTTGTCCATCACTGCTGTGATAGGAACCGTAAGTGTTGCAGAGAAGAGATAGTCCAAATTAGGACTTGGATGTGTGTTCTCATGGAATTATCACACCAGTTCTCCTTTTTGTGTAAGACCCATCATTCCTTTGGTAAAATTGTCGGTGCCCACTTCAGTTTTGACCTTCTTTTGCTTTTCTGTTCTTCTTGTATGGGAATTCATGAGTCCTACTATATGTATACATTTTTATAGAATACGAACTAAGTACTTTCCTAATGTTCACATTTTCAGTGATTTTCCATTTTAGTAGTGAAATATTAATGGAGTATATTTTCTTGCTTGGTAATCGTATTAGAAAGAAAATTAAAGTTCAATGATAATGTCAAAGAATGATATTAAAGTTCAATGATTATCTTAAAACTTAGATGGAAGATTGATTAATTGAGAATTATTAAAAAAATTAAAATTCAATAATCACATAGAAAATATACTAAAATTTAATGACAATTTATACAATTGGCCTTATTTTTTTTGTGAATAATAATTTCATTGTCAAAAAAAGAGATGTATACAACGTATTACCATATAAAACCCTTCGGCTATACAAATCCCTTTCAACACTTCCTATACATGAGCAAGAAAACTACCACTTACAAGAATTCCAAGTCTAACGCTATTAAGAATCACACTCTCTTTACAACAATGATCATTTTTGTAAAAAAAAATAACATTCTTTTCAACCCAAACCAGTAGATCGTAATTTTCCGATGTCGTCTACTTAGATTTCTATTTCAATAATTCGAGATTGATTTGAACAACAATGACAAAGAACGAATTGCCAAAAGATAACAAGGACAAAGAACGAGACGCTAACTAGTCTCATTACTAGCCAAACGTACCAAGAAATTGGATTTGACTCATGAACATAAAGAAAGATGAGTAGGAAGGGAAATCATGGAAATGGCATGCAATAACAACAACAATGGGTAGGGTCTCAAGGCACCATAGGATGATTCAAACAAGAAATTTTGGAGGGGTACCTATGTGTGGTCTAAAGATGTAATTGAAGATGGCAGTCACATGGTTGTGGAATAATTTTTTATAAGGGCATGGATTCACATGGGTTTTGGTTTTAACGTTTCTCTTCCTTTTAGCACACCCACATGTCCCCAAAACCAACTCCCCTGTCCTACTTCTCAAGGGTCACAGCTCACAGCAACACAAAGTGGAACTATTTGTCTTTCGAACCCCATGACCTCCAACATTTGGGTCAAAACTATTAATATTTTTTCTTTCTACTTTTCCAAATTTAATTTTTCTTTAATTTTTTATTCACCTTATAAGTAGTAGGTAGTTTTTCTTATAAGTTATTTTATTTGTTCGAACTCTATCGCTTAGTACTAAAACGATTTTAATACCATTTGTTTTGGGTTTGATTATCCTCCACTCCACTCCATTCCCTTCACCTTACTCATCTCTCTAATATTATTCGTTTTCAAGATTTTTTATTTGTCCAATTCTCTATTTTGTTTGCTTCTCTCAAAAATCACAGCTGTCACGCTTCAAGGATATTCATGCCAATTAATAATAACATTACATTCGGTCAAACATACACAATTATTATCCATGTACGCCAAATTTTGTTGTCAAATATTTCATACCATATCAATGCCAAATTCATGTTTAATTCAAGCTTGGATTGATTTTTTTTTTATTAAACCATTTGATATTTCAATTCTTTTTCATATTTAATTAATTCAAATTTGAGCCAAATAGATTTTTTTAAAGATGAAACTCTTTTTACCAATTTTGTAGATAACAAATCTATAAAATGCTTTCACATTGGTCCTCGATCTTAAAATGCTTCATACGCATAATTGAGTAAATAAAAAGGCCATAAATATTTTCTTGGCTTTATATATATCGTTATAGTATGTTCAATAAATACAAACCCCCATGAGAAATACCAAACATGGATAATTTCTTTCACTAAAGGATATATTCTTTGAGGAGTAGAAAGGGCAGATGCAGTTCAAATAAATTCAGAAATGAGGGAAACTAAGTTTGGACCAGAAGGTGGTGACTTCAGCTTTCAATTCCATTACTCGAATTGCCTATCGACATGGATTCTATTCTCTTGGTAGGAGATCGGTGGCGTGTTCTATTACCATTCATTCACAACTTTAAGTTCTCTCCCAATTTTGGATTCTTATTCTTCTATCTAGTTGGTCTTTGTTCAAATATCTTGCCATGACAACAATATATCCACAAAAATGAACATCTTTTTTTTTTGTGAGTCATTCTATTTGCTCGCACTAAAAATCAAATTTTTGGTTCTTCAGAGTTGGAGTTGACTTCATTATCAATGAGTTACAAGTTTTTTCTGTATACAAATAAATAACTTTATTTGTTTTCAATAATAAATTGTGCCTTTAGGACAATTTTTTGTATTCTTAACTCTATTCGAGTCTTTTAAGGATAACTAGTTTTTTGCGCACATGCATTACACGTGACAAATATTTTTATAAATATTTTACATGATTATGTCAAATATATAGTTATAAACACAAAAATGTAAAAAATACCTTACAATTCTAAAAATACATACAAAAATAGAATTATATAAAAAATTTTAATTTAACAAAATATTGGGTCTGCATCTTTCAAATCTTCCATGAGAAATTTTTACAAATCTTCTATAACTATATGATCAAATTTATAAAAAATATTAATATAAAAATGTTTTATAGTTTCAATTTCATTTAATATGAAATACATTATACTTTTGTTTCAAGTGTACTTTGTAAAATATATTTTTAGTAAACATATGTCAAACATATATCACCACAAAAATCAGCACAATGTTGTGGGTTATATTATTTATTTTATTATTTTTTATATTTAAATAAAAAATTATAAAATAATGAACCTAAAAATCAAAAACAAAGAGTCCAAACATAACTCTTTACATGTCTGCTGAATTAATTTTAAAATAAAAAACCATAACTTAAAAAATATAAAAATCTATCCTTTTCGTTTCGATATTTTCCTCCTTTACCTATTACCTATGATTTGCTCAAGTTTGTTTTCCATCCAAGCAACATTATATTCCAAAGTTCTAAATTAAACAAAATCTTGACAGCATCCAATTTTGAAAATTAATTTAATTAGAAAAAAGAGAATGATGAATGAAAGAACAATCATGATATTGTTTGTTTTAAATAGAATATAAAATAGATAGTTTAGATTATGATTTAGTTGATTTTAAATAATTATATTTGGAGATAAAGTTTTTTTAATCTATCCTGATATAAAGTTAGTTTTACTTGAAATAAGATAAAATAAAATTTATAAAATAAATAAAAAACTAAAACTAAAAAATAAGATAAAGGTTTTTCAAAATAGATAACATTGTTTAGATCTTTTATCGAGATAATTATAGATTATTTTAAAAAGTTAATAGATTTGTAAATATATTAGTAAAAAGTTTTTTACCGTTATTCTCACTTTTATAGGTATTATGATTATCCCAACACTTCTAAGGTGTACGAAATTCTTTTATTGCATTCTTAATTGTTGATTTAGTTCTCCTAACACTAAATACACGTCTAAAATTAACTTAAACCAATTATTTTGGAGCATTAGAAGAACCGAACAAAAGATTTTAAAAAATACATGAATTCAAAGATGTTTTAAGTAATTATCAATATAACGTAAACTGGAGTAATTTTATAACTTGACTCAAATAAGACCATTAATTTCTTTTCTTTTCTTTTCTCTAAAACGAAAGTGAATCTGTTGCTGGGCATTGGAAGTTCGAACATAAGTAAATGGGACTGAGGTCTTGCAGTTAAGTCCAAAATTTGTAGCAATACCAAACCAATGACCTTGCAGTTAGTCCAAAAAAAAAGTGGACTGAGGGCTTAGGTCTAATCCTAGATCTTAAAAGGACTGCAATGAGATTTGGGCATTAGAGCAGGTTCAACAGCTTTCTGTCCTGTATCCTTCTTCAATATAAAGAGTGGAAGATTTAACTTTTATTTTAAATTAAAATATCGATTTTGACAAATAGATTAACAGTAAATACATTCTTTCAAATAAAAATATGTGTGAAACTTCTTGCAAAAATGCAAAATTTTAAGTATATCTAATGCTTTATTTTCAAATTTATCCAAAAATGACTCCAAAATGTATCCAGAAGTCTCCAATTCAAAAAAATGTGCCATTTTTCAACAAATTTTTTTTCATGTTGGTATTTATAAAATTTAAGATTCTATCGTCTTATTTTTCAAAATCTAAAGTTTAACTTGGTAAGTGGCATAATTAACTTTATAAAGAGGGCATTATTCCATATTATCACATACGACAAAAATAATTACAGATTTGGAGCGCCTTACAAAAATAGTACAAGAGCATGTCGCGACTTGGTAGCCCTAATGGTTGGGCGCTACCCCGTTAAGTCTGGATTTGAGTCGAGCGATGTGCGTGAATGTATTTCATGTCTCCTTGTGATGATTTGAGGCCTGATAAAAAAAAGTACGAGAGCTAGTCCAAAAATTAATTATTTCATGTTTGGTTTCCCATGACTCAGTTTCATTTTGTTTTCATCCAATTTTCATTAGGTTTTTCAATTTGTTTTTTCAAATAAAATGGGTTTTGTGCCTTGTTTTTATTTTGTTATCACTCCATTTTCAATTTGTCTTTTATTCATTTTTATTTTTTGCCTTTTAATTTATATATGAACTCTTTCCCGTTTGGTTGCGTATAGATTGGTTTTCATTTTTGTTTTTGTTTCTGTTTCGATTTCAATTTATTTTTATTCTATTTTTACTATGTTTTTAATCTTTTTTTTTTCAATTTTCATTTGGTTTTCATTTTTTCCCCAGAAATTTACTTTCTCTCGTTGCGTTTCATATGGACTGATTTTCAGTTTGTTTTAATTCAATTTTCATCAAGTTTTTATTCAGTTTTCAATTTCTTTTTAAGATACAAGCCAGTTTTCACTTTGTTTTTGTTCGCTTTTCATTTCTCATTTGTCCTCAATTTATTAATCAGAGTTTATTGAATGTTGGATGAGTCTTGGAGAAGTATTCTTCCGTAAATGTTTAAAGATAAACGTTGTGTCATTTTTATTTATCTTATTAGAGTTGAGTTATTCTTAGCGAAAATGAAGGGGAAATGTTTCTCACTTGATTGGAAACATGTAGCTCCTAGTGCAAAACAACACGAATTAATATTGCAAAAAGATGAAAAAATTAATGTTATTTTGGAAAAGTACAAGGTTATTTATAGATGGCAGTAGTAGAACCCACTTGATCCCATATACTACTAAAGATGCAAAATGGTGTGCTAAAATGGAGGAGGAGATTAAAATATTTGATGAAAACTAAGGGCCTGTTTAATTGTAGAAATTTTTTATTTTTTTAGAAAATTAAAAAATAAAAATTAAAAAATTTGTTTAAATAACACTAAAATTTTCTATTATTTTTTTATGTTATTTTAAAAAACAAAAACAAAATAGAAAATAGGAAACAAAAAACTGTTTTTTCAACAAAACCTAACCTAAACTTAGCAGTTGTGCGACAACTACAACTTAAGAAGGCCAAACAATTCAGAGTTAATAATTAAGCAATAAGAAATGTTCAAAAAATCAAGGAGATTTGCTTATTTTATCGTAAAATTAAGAACAACTTGTAGATATTTTTTTCATAACAACTACAACTTAAGAAGGTCAAAAAATTCAGAGTTAATAATTAAGCAATAAGACATGTTCAAAAACTCAAGGAGCTTTGCTTATTTTATCGTAAAACTAAGAACAACTTGTAGATATTTCAACAAAAGGTTTTTTCATAACAAGATTTGAGTATGCAAATCTGCCATAAAGATAGCAAGGAGGGAATATTGAATGATACTATAAGTTTACTTGATTCAACTTTCTGGAAAGTAATTTCTTAGAGAGTTACTGTCTGAAAAGTTACTTGGTGTGACGTGTATATCAATTGTATTTGGTTAGAAAAACAACTTATTAGGACGTTTGATATTTTGTATCTAATTGGCAATTACACTTTTAAAAAAATTCGCTACAAATGTTTATAATACTTTTGATATCAAGTTCTATAAAAATAATAATAAAAAATAATATACCGAATAAAAACTTAAAATATCCCACAAAACTGCTTGACATCTCTTAACAACTCACATAACTTATAGAATGACGATTTATCCATTCTTAAATTATCATGACATACTTGATCACTACCATCAATTATGGTCTTAATATTCAAAGCTCTAGTTTGTACTCGTTCTTTAGTAGAACTATAAAATTAAATGACGTTTTCCTAGGAACTATGATACTTAACATAGCAACCATATTCATAAGCATTGTCATCATCTCTATAATAATGATCATCATTTCAAAGTAGATCACAATACAAGAAGCAATCATCTTCTTTTTTTTTATTCAATGGAATCCGTGTCAAAACTGCATAATACATATAATAAAAATTAGAATATACCAAGTGATAGAAATTTTTTTATATTTATTATATAATATTTGCAGAGATACATAATTTAGAAAAGATTGATCATGTTTGATACTAAGCGAATGAACTCAAGTTAACAAAAAAATGAACCAAAGGACAACTGAAACATGGACTAATAAGCTACTCTGCTTACGTAGTTTAAAAATCGCATGGCAAATATGCAAGGAATAATTGAATATTGATTCAAACCGGTGATAGCTCTGTCACCGTTGCCTCTTGCTCTAAAGGAAAGAAAAACACGATGATTTTGATGAAAAAAGGAAAAGCAGTTTTAGGAAGGAACACGAGTAACACTAGGGTTTTTTTCTAATCGTATGTTAGTAAAACTGTTGTCATTAAAAGTCAGGAAATTAGACATCCTAACACCCCCCTTTCCCTCCTAGGAAGTTATATTTTGAGATCAAAGGAAAGTCAAATGGTAGACTTCTCGACAATTTTGAATTTTTTTGTTTAACTAAATAAAGGAGGTTTTCAACTTCACTTCCCAAAAATTACACTTCTCCTACTCACTTACTCCAACCAAAAAAGCCCTATATTTGTTGTAGAATAATTAGTACCAATGACAAATTGAAGAAGTCCATTACAACTCCATGATTATAGGAATAAGAGGCTATCCAGTTATTTAGTTCTTAAAGCTCAAATAAGGCTATTTGTATAACATATATTTTACTAATTTTTACCTGATTTTTCTACTAAGTTTGTTTCTTTAATTACATATTAAAAATGTTTGTTTCTTTAATTGAAAATATAATTCATGAGCTAATAAATGAAATCAGAGCGTTTTACCAAAATTTTTACAGTTTCTGTTTCTTATTTTTTGATTAGGAAGACAATAGTGCCTTTTAGATTGATGGGTGATGTGCCATGGAATTTAAACTTTTCTCAAACTAAAACAAAAGAGATTTGTACCTTTCTTTACCTAACTTATAATTAAAACAATTGTAGTAAGTAAAGAGACCAAACTTGCGTTGGTGGTTTTCTGCTCATTTGGACAATTTGCAAAAACACAATGATGAGAAGAGTTTTATTGAAAATGAAATTTGAGTACAAGAGATTAATAGAAAATATAAGAGAGAACAAAGGAGAGCTAATAAGGAAGAACAAAACACAAGGAGGGGAGGGGGGCGACGGGGAGTTTGTTAACCAATAAGGGGTAGTGTTGTATTGAGAAGGAAAGCCCATTTTCCACGTCCCTCTTGCTTCTTTTATAGTATTTCCAGTAGCCAATTCATTATTTTTGGTTTCCCTAAAATCATGGAATCAATTCCTTGATTTGTTGAAAATTTTCTTTTTTGACAGCCTCCTAAGTTCCCTTGGACTTTCCTTTACTGCAAAATTTCCTTTTAGAGGTGGCCATTTTCTTCTACTGCAACATTTGACTTTTTATTTCTACAGAATTTTTTGGAGGCCAAGCTCCACATCCAATTGATTTTGTGTGGATTTCTCGCTTTATGTGGTCAGCTCCCCAAGCATTTCCTTCTACTACAGGTTATTTTCTTGGAGGCCAAGCCCTTTTGGCAACTTCCAATTCTACTGTAATTTGTTTCCTTCTTTGGTCTTGATTTGAATTTGAATTTTGTTTTTTTCTTTTGAATTTTGTTTTTTTCTTTTTGTTACAATTGTAAAATTATGGTGTAAACAGTTTCATGTCTACAAAATTCCTATAGAAGATGGGGTAGGAAGAGTAGTCTCAGCATTTATATTAGTCTTATTAGAGCGATAGAATTCAACTATTTTTGTATATAGTTGTTAGGATCTTGCGACTTCAAAGATCTACATTTATCGTAATTATTTTAAGATTTTTATATGGTATTTTTAATTGTAATGTTGTAGAATATAAATGATTTTTTTGTAAAAACAATTTAAGAAATTACCATTTGAGTGGTAAATTGTTAACTATAACAATAGAAAGCAAGTTGAAAAATCAACTTTTGTAAATCTTATATTAATAAGTATTTTTTAATGACTTATCAACGTATATTATCAAGTTAAGATTATATATATATATATATCAAGTTAAGATTATATATGTATATCATAGTAAAAGCTTTTTTCTTTTTATAAAAATCTTCTGATAACTGAAAGCTATGGTCATCATTCTGCACAAAATAATTAAAAAGAAAAAAAAAATTCTGTGTCATGTATTATACATAGAGTTTTATTTAGTCATTATTCATTAACAAACATATCATTGCTGAAAATTGCCTTTATTTATCTCATCATGTTAAAAAAAAGAAAAGAAAATGTAGAGCATCAAGAAAAGCTTGATTTGAAATACAACTAATTTTTTATTTAAGTGTTGAAAAGTTCCTTCTTGTTGTGCAAATTTTACCGTCTAGGCTCAAACTTGGATGACTACAATATATATGAATATATTTTGTTGAAAAGCAAATGATAATTAACTTCAAATAGTCTTCCATGTACTCATATATGGAAACTAAAATGAAAACAAATATTTCATATGCTATACACATGTACCAAGATTTTCATGTTCCAATTTGTTAAGAGAAGTTCTTGTCACCATATAAAGAGCAAGAAATACACAGATAGATGCATAACTAAATTTACTTTAGAAGAAAGAAAAAAGACTATAGTCTTAATATGATCAAGAAGAGATCCAACACATTATCTCACTAACAGCTTGTCTGTATATTTCTTCCAGCGGCATTAATGTTTCCCCAAATTGATCAGCTCCACTTGCCTGTTTCATATGCACAGAAAACAAAACTTTGAATAATTGTAAATTGGAAGCACAATTACACTAATATAATTACGAAATTTATCTTGTCAGTTACACTATCTTCATTTCCGTTTAAGATGCAAATACTATGAAGGCTAAAATTTTTCTTCCCTTTCTCAATGATATAAGAAATTGATCATCATATGTCAATATTAGGAGAATTTTGAATTAACATATAATATGTCTTATTGTTATTTTTTCAACAAAAGGTCAGATTCTCAAACCATAGGTTTGACAGTGCATACACATAGATATTATTAAGGATATACTAATCATTTTGATACTGGTTACCTCAATAGTTTATATAGTTTATAAGGCAAAAAAAAAAATTAAAATTCTTTTATATGTAAGAGATTCTTTCAAAAAAAAAATCTTTCTTTAATTTGATTAAATGAGTTTAAATCCAAACTATTCAAATCATAAGAGAATTAAACTAAAAGACATATGAATCACATATTTAAGAAGTTGTTCCCAATACCTAGTACTCATTTCAAGCCATTTATGACACCAAAAATAAAATGATAAAAACATTGCAGCATAAAATTAATTTTTGAAGAACTAATACGTGAGTAGTAATGCTCTCTAAACTAAAACTGAAGAAACGATGATTAAGAAACTCACATGATGTGCTTGAATCATATATAGGCTTCGACTACAATCAGAACAAACATGCGCGGACAACACCTCTATATTGTGCTTGTCTAGGACATAACAAATAGCGCTGAAGAGGCCTGGCTTCTTCGGTGAGCATATACTGATCTGTGCTTCGTTGCCACATATGTTCAACACAACATTTGAGGAAGTCCATGTTCGAAATAACACTGGATACTTCAAGATTGGAGATATGTTGGACGGTTTTGTTGAAGTTATTAATGTTGAGTTACTTGAAAATCCTTGGTCAGCCAAGAATGCTTCCCTTGACTCAGGTAGGTTTTGATGGTTGATCAACGATGGAGCATACTCAAATATTGTGTTGCCTTGAATCTTCTCCAGCTTTTGCTTTTGTAGATTTTGAAGAGTCTGCTGTAGGGTTTTGATGTAGTTCACAGCCTCATCTACTATGGTGGACTTATCAGCCTGTAACGAGTGTCGAACGAGGCATAAAATAAATAACTTCTATAAAAAGTTATCAAATAGATAACTTACTATGGATTTTTAATTTTTTTTGCTTTTCATTGAATTTAATGTTTTCTAATTCTAAAATGATCATTTTTCCTAGACAAAAATATTGACTATTAAGAAACGTGATACTAATACAAATAAATAACTAAATAGATTTATGGACCTAAAGAGTAATATTAAGACATTCTTCCGCCACATTTTTAAATGAAATGTACAAAACGCTAACAAACTCTTAATTTTATTCTTCAAAGATAATGAAGTAGATGTCTCGCACTGTATATATAACTAAACAAAATGAATATAGATATAAAAAAGTTGTACGATTTAAATTCATTTATCATTTCAAGTAAATTTATAATTTCCCTTATATATATATATCGTTCAAAATTCAATCCATTGAGAGCAAAATTAATTTCCTCATGCGGCTAGTACAACTAAATTACATGACTTCTACGTAAGCCTTCATCACACAAGTGACCTTTTTTTAAAAAAAATGATTTTCTTTGTCATGAGTACGAAAACATCAAGTTAGGGATCCTACAAATAAATGAAACAAAGAGTAAAGCATTAATGCGTGTTGACCAACATGAAAGGAGGAAGAATTAACCTCCCAATTAAATTACACACCAAGCACTTAATTTTCCCACGCATCCAAAGTTGCAATTTAAGATGTGACATTTCAAATTAAACAACTTAACAAAATGGATGGGTTGTATTATTTATGAACTTAAACATGTAAAGATTTGATCTTGGAAAAATAAAAACAAAGAAAAGAAAATTTAGAAGAATTCTTGTATGGATGAATAACATGCTAGCAAACTAAGGCTAGGGAAATTCTTATTGTGTTGGTTATGGATAAAAATGACAATAATAAAAAGGTATTGGCGAATGAATAATACATCTCCACACTCCACTAACTAACCATGAAAGAACAAAAAGAACAGAGAGAAAGAGAAAAACAGTAGATAAAAAAAGAAACAAAAATCTTTTGCTAATGAATTTCCTTCAACAATCTTATAAAAAAAATTTGCACATAAATACATTTAAGATGAAAAGAAAATGAGAAACATGAAATATATAGCTTTATGAGCATTAAGAACTAACTATATATATATATATATATATATATTGATGCACCAATATCTATTAAATCTTGATTCGTAACCATATTACCTTAGGAGAAAGTTGAGGAAGCAAATCGTGAAGATTAGTAAACATGTTCCTCATCTTCTTTCTCCTCTCTCTCTCAGTCCATATATGTATTTCATGATCCGAATCGCCGCCACCTTTTCCTTCCTTATTAGACCTCCCACTTCCCTTATCATTACTAATCCCTCTCTCTCTTCTCTTCTTTCTTATCATTCCTTCTTCTTTCTTTATCTCTTCTGGGCTATTGGATGCTGAATCCATTGGTTTCTCCTTGTCTTTCTCATCACTATAGCCATAATCATCCAAATTGGATAAAACCCATCCCTGGTTTTCCCACAAGAGTCCATTTCCTTGTTCTTCTTCTTTGTTAGGCATTGAGAGAGACAAAGAGAGAGTAGAGTTGGTGTTACAAGGAAGGAATTAAGGAGAAAGAGGAAACGTTTAAAAGGATGTAAGAGAGAGAAATGATTAGGGTGGCAAAGTCGGAGGAGGCCACAATACAATCATAAGGAAATGCCGTTACTGCCTGGAGGGCTTCAAAACAAAAACGGAAAAACACATATGAAGCTAAGCCTAACCGCGTTCCTACAAAAGAGATTTTCTTTCTCTTTTCTTCTTTGGGTCCCACATCTATTAACATTATGTATTTAATTAAATGTCCAGGCATTACAGGTAGAAAATCCTCGTCGAAAGGTTTCAAAATTCGAGAACTTTGGTTAAGATGAAAATATTTTGTGTCAATTCGCTACATATTTTTATTGCTATGATGAATATATTATGTATGTACTTATTCTTGAATTGAATTTATGTCAATAAGAATATAGCTAAGAGTCGGGTATTTTGATTTAATTAATTAATTAGTCATATCTTCTTTATTATTTCAATTACAATACTTAGATTCTTAACTCTATATTTATTAAAATTCCATATACATTTTATTCTTTATTTGGTAACTATATCCATCATTAATGCACCTTCATGAATAGAGTTTTTCAAATAGTTTAATTTCTTGTTTGTTTGGTGTTTATTATGGGTTGATTGTTACTACTTACTTAACTAAACTAATCGGCAATAACATTATTATTAATGTTCTAAAAACCAAAAGAAAAATTATTAATCATATTGATTATGATTAGGGTATAAGCAAATTTAAGTTGCACTTAAAACAGAAAATCTATAAAGCTTGTTAATGAAATAAAAAAAATGTGGCTCATAGATTTTTGAAGCTAGTCTTCGTCCACACTTGTATTTACTTTTTCTTGATAATAACCAAGTTTAAAGTAAATTAACCCGCATATCTCTAACTAATTATTTGTACAGAAAGAAAGATGCAAGCGTTACGCAAGAATATAATGATTGAACGTCAGATGCCCTTATTGTATTTTGTTTGGGAAATGTGCAGCGTTATGTACATGTGCAAGTTCATTGAATTTTATGAAAGACCATTGTTACATTCACAGAGGCTTGAATATAGAAATAAATCCAATTTTTACATTTCATTAAAAATTAATTATCTTTTTCACGAATAGCCTAAAATTTTTTATTATATCAAAATTATCTTACCATTAATTTATTTTTACCCATTAAATATTGATTTAGTATATTGTAGTGATAATAATGTTGATGTGGCTTATTGACTATATAATTAACATTTTCTCTTTAGTTTTCATAATAGCAAAATTGGTGCTGTTTTGTTATTGAGTTTTTTCTTTCTTTCCATATTAGTTATGTTACAAAAAATTACAAAAATTCTGTCTCCCATGGTTTTCCTCTTGCCCTTTTAGCTGAACAAAAATAAATCTACGGTCTACCATAGAGCTCTTATTCTACAAAATCACTTTAACAACTACCACTAGTCTTAACGTTACTGCTATAGATCTCATCCGCACCTCCTCTCTCATTCTCTCTAAAACAAAATCAAGGCCTACTCATCCTATCATCTCTTGTTGCCTCCTTGCTTGCACTCTCCGCCCTCATCTTTGCCTACACTCATGCACATCGTGTTTGCAACTATGTTTCAGACCCAGTTTGTGCTTTAGAGTAGAGTGAATAGAGTACTTGATGGATTTGAAATTTTCTTACAAAAATTACAACGAGATGCAGAAAGAACAAAATTGAAACAAAGAATTGTATGGTGATTCGGCCAATTGATATCTACATCCATTATCTAAATTTCCCACTTAAACTTTTCTATTGACTCAAAGATTAATTCTGACTCAATCTTATAAAGCTTTATTACAAGGTTAATCATAGCTCACTCCTCTAAAAACCTATCAATGTTCGCATGTTTCTAAAGCTTTACCCAAGGTAAATTCTCAGCAATTACAACCAAAGCCTTGCTCGTTATTTTATGAGGTCAATAACTAACTTCTACCTACTTCCGAGTTATTTACAAAAGATTACAAAAAAAATTAGAAGATATAAGTATTTGATTGACTAATGAAGCTCTTTCTATTTAGATTTTTTTTGATAAGTCTCTCAAAATTTTATTCGTCTAGACATAATAAGATATATAAGAAACCATGGAGTGTAAAGATTACAAAAAGTAATTCAACCTATCAAAAATCTAGAAAATTTAACTAAGTCTACCTAACTATCACCATGAGTGATAATTACACTGCTTGAATCATGTAATTGAGTATGTTGTTTTGTAAAGCCTCTACTGTTGCTTCCTTGTCTCGCAAAATTGCCAAAAACAATATAGTATCCTAAGATTAAAGGATATTTTGTTTGTGTCTAGTTAGTCTCTAGTTCCTAAAGATCAGAAATTTAGAGGTTACGGTTATGATTTTTTTTTTGCATTTAGTCATCTTGTTTTTTTTTTTAATTTCTTATTTGTCATTTTTGTCCTTTTACATCTTGGTTGTCATTTTTATGCAGGAGACTAACTTGAAATCGGCTAGCGCAGAATTAGCCTCAAATGGGACCGGAATCTTGCTGACCAGTGACCAATTTGATTCAAGTTCATGGCTTTTGAAAACTGTGGACATCAGCGTTTCAAAATTTATATATTATATATTACATATTTCTAATTGATGTTCAACTAATATAAATTAAAAAAAATTTAAACAAAGCTTTGAACTGACTAGCCCAGAATTATTAAGCCAAACCGAATGGAATTGGAACTGACCCGCTGGCCAGTTTAGTTCAAGTTCCTCGCATTTCTTGAATTGGAACCGCCTCATAAACCAAAACCTGCAGTTCGTAAACCGTGACCAGGTCTTATATTATACCTCTAGATAACTAACGAGTTAATTTTATATATGGTCACTAAACTTTAAGAATTTTTTATCTATGGTCACAAAATTCACATTTTATTCAACATGGTCACTACGATTTGGAGTTTTGTTCACTGGCGATCACTATAACCATTTTATTTGAATTTTTCAGCAAATCCAGTGATGTGGTTGCCACATCAACATACCACGTCGCTCAACAAAAAAACAAAAAAAGTAATATTGAACTGCAAAAAGAAACAAATATTAACAATTTCAAATAACCAATTATAATAACAAACAAAAAATTAAACTTGCAAAAAAATGAAATTGTCAAAATATCACATACATATTGTGTGTTAATTATTGAGCTAATTATTTTTTTTAATATTCATTTTTTTTTGTTTTTCTTTCAATTTTTACTGCAAAACTATTTAATTAAAATATTTTTTTATTGTGCATAAGAATATAGAACCGGTTGGTTGGTATAACTAATTTTAAAAAATTTGTGACAAAATTTTTGATTTTAATATAATCTAAACCAACTTAATTACTTATATTGAAGTCAAAATTCAAAATTAATAAAAATCAATTATATGTGGGTTTAAAATTACGTAGACTTGTTGTTATCATTATTTTTTTGTTAAGTGTTATTATTATGCTAATGTCACATAATAATTTTTAAGCCACCAATAATTTTGACTATCGGTGAATAAAATCCCAAATCATAGTGGATATGTTTAACAAAATGTGAGTTTTGTGACCATATGTAAAAACAATCCTTAGAATTTAATGATCATAGATAAAATTAATCTGCTGGAAAATTCAAATAAAATGGTTATAGTGACTACCGGTGAACAAAACCCCAAATCGTAATGATCATGTTGAACAAAATGTGAGTTTTGTGACCACATGTAAAAAATCCTTAAAGTTTAGTGACCATACCTTAAATTAACATAACTAACCAAACATTTTTGGCTATCCGAGAATCTCTCAAACCTTTATGTGCATCAGCATTTGGTTAATATAATTTTCATAGAAATTCATTATTGCCATTAACCTTTGAAAATATAGAACAAACTCCTTATGGCTCATGTTGCCTTTTCATTCATGAAATTATGGAGTAACTTTAACTCGGAGATCACCCACCCTGTTGTTGCCAATAAATCAAATTTCAGGACTATGAGAACGCCAAGCTCGTTCTCGCCTCGGCAACGCGGTCATATACAAATGGGGCACAGATTTTTCAACGTCAGCCATTGTTTAATGCAACCGGTATAGAAGTGTCCACAATCTAGCATACCAAGATCATCTCCTTCTGTATATTCTTCCTGCCATTGCAGAGTTTACAGCCCAAACAAAGCGAACAAACTGATAAACAGTTCAACAAAATGTTCAGAACAGTTGAAAAGCAGTAACGTAAGTTCATACCTGACAAATACAAGAAGGTTCTACATCTTGGGATTCTGAGCTAGCAGACACATATTTTTGTTGTTTCATTAACTTTAAAATGGTTGCCTCACTTACTCCGGTACTCACAACACCAATGCGTTCTCCGAATGCCAATAATATTCCTGATAGTCCAGCCTTTGTATTAGAGCATGTTGGTGCGAAATAACTAGCAGCGACAGTTTGCTCGTCTATTTTACCTCGAAGGACATGTTGTCGACATCAAGATGCGTATCTTTGTGCCTGTCATGCATTTCAGCCATTCTATGGTATATGAACTGATCAAAGACCATATAATCCTGTCAAACCATTGGAAAAAAAGCATCAAATTTTGTGTTCCAAATTCCTGAGTGCTACTATCACGCATCACCTAGTTTGAAAGAAAGAAAAGCCAAAGTAACAATGAAGGACACTCATCTAGAATTATGATTTTCATTCGTAATTGCTCAAAATGCAGAAAATTTCAAAGCTTCATTTGAACACAAGATACAAGCTTATCTAATGGTGTGTAAGCATCAGAAATGGCAAGCACTACATGGCAGCAACTCTTTTTCATAAATATGATATGCTCGTGGGTTCTAAGAACTTATTTTCCTCGAACTCTGGAATCATGAATGAGTACAACCAATATTTTCACAAACCAAAGTAAAAGAAAGAAAAAACTAGCCTGCAAGGAGAGAATAAACAGCCAACATTTTTATCTAGACTTTGTTTATACAAGTCCAGGTACGCATGGCATTAATATAAATGTGTTCTCAACTGATATAACTTTTGGGAAAAGATTCTAGAAGAACAACGTGAAACAGCATGTTCAATTCAAATTATATAATGGAACAAGGCACACTTGAAGGAAAACTCCAATCACTCAAAAAGACTTTTTATATACTATAACTGCATCGCAAAGCTCATTGAAGTTTACGTGCTTCAGTCAATAAGAGTATAGTTTATTTAGAGGATTGAGGAACAATAATTGCTCCCTTGAGAAACCAGCCACAGAAAATAAGCTCTAATATAGTAAATTCAAGAACCAATAAATTATAAATGCGGTATTTTATGCATCAGTTACTCTAAGATAAATCAAACCTCAACTCGTAAGTTTTTACTCTCAGCATTGCATTCAAGACTTGGAGACAAGAAAAAAAAGGTATTATTACTTCTCAAAATGGCTTGTCAACAATTGGTCCGCTAAAGACTTGTTAAACAAGTAGATGGCACAAACAGTAGCACAACTATTAGCAGTGCCTATATACATATACAATTCAAAATTCAACTATCTTCCTACTTATGTATATGTTGCACAGTTTGCCTGCAAAAGGAATTAGAAGGAGCAGATTCTGGTACGCAGTTAGAAGAAGCCAGTTTTTTAGGAGTGTCAACCTAGATGGAATGTCCTAAGCATCTGCTAATAGCTGTAACTCCAATCCTTTATTCAAAAAAAAAAGTCACAAGGAGCAGATTCAATAATTCCATTATCAAATTCATGTTTGTAGTTTATATCCAAAGTTTATGTACCACAACTAGTACGATAAATGTAGCTAATTTATGCGGGTATTGATTCCTTTGATCCTTGCCGCCTTAGATAAATTTCAATTGTACAATAAACTCTACATAAGAGCTTAGCCCCATGGCTAGTGACAAAACCTCGCTGTGGAGGCAGAAAACTTAATCTTTCCATTTCATCTCTATCAACCTTAAGCCATCACTATCCATTAATGATCCATTTCATACTATCATACACCAATAGTGCATGGATCAAGTATTTGGACACCCTTCCTGCTCTTGGCGACGAGTTCACTTGCCGTGACATATTTTCTAACTACATAATAAGATTATAGCTGCCAACAGATAGATTTTGTAGACTATCCTACGGACAAGCTATTTAGCGTACATAAGATATCAAAATATGTGGCGCAAGGAACTGAGATAGACAATCCATAAATTCAAGCAACTAAAAATTCAAGGGACACTAAACAGTTGAAAGATTCCATTACCTCATTCTGTAATAGCCGATCGATAAATGGTAAATTCTCTCTTCATCTTTCCTCAGCATACGAGAGCCAGGGTTTCGATAAAATCAATGGATTTAGGACGAAGTTTGATTTGAGACTCGAGGAGATCACTCTCTAGGAGTTAAGGGTTTTGTGGTCTACGTATACTAATTGTGCTTTTGAGTTTTTCTTTTGTATTTTTTTTTTCTATGGAATTAAGGGTTTGTGGTGATAGTGTTGTAGTAATTGCTCTGTGGTGTTGATTCTCAGAAGTCAAAAGTGTTTATGGAGTCAAGAGTGTAGTGGCAGGTGTGACATTTTGTTGTCTGTTAAAATTTCAGTAACATGATTTGTTTTAATTGAATTTCGTAATATTAAAAGAGAGGGACTAGGGAGGATATGTTCTGGATTTTTAATGGGATGGGTTCTACAACGATTCTGTGGTGGAAGATGAATGAATACTGGCAGTTGTTGACGATAGAAAGAAATGAAAGAGGTGAGGTCACAAAGGAGATTAGCAAGAGATTAAGTGCAAATTTGTCATACCGAGATTTGGTAACTTAGTTGGTAAGTACCTATATATAGGAGTTTTCTTGTAAAAAAAAAGTACAAACTTGTCATTAAAAATTACCTTAATGGGTTCTTGTTTGCCACATCAAATTTATTGACATGGCACATTAGAATTATTGATGGAAATTGAATGAGAGATCTAGTAGGAGTTTTTTTTTTAAAACTCAATAATACAATTAGAGAATACTTCAAACCTCAAAAGTACCATAATTATTTCCCCTAAGATATATTGGCTTATGAAAATTTTAATATTATTACAATTAAATAGGTTTTTATAAATAAAAGGGAGAGTAAACATAACTTTGAGGGAGAAGAAACATCAAAAATAAGTTTTGTGAGACCTACGTATTAACAAATTAATTAAGAAACCAAATGGAAGGTGTAGTAACAAGTAATAAAAAGCGTATGTCAAGGGGTGTTAGAATTTGGATTTTACTCTGTGTGCATAAATTTATTAATGACTATGGGCATGTAGACGTATATATATTTTAGACAATAATGACGTACTTATTGCTATTATAAATATTAAGGACCTAAATAATAATACGTTTAATTAAAAGAACCACAAATTTCAGATTTTTTCCCATGATACTCATGGAATTAGATACGCTTTCGTGACTTTTTCTTCTCAAACAATTTTCTGGGCAAGATTCAATTCTGGTTTAATTCCATTAACTCTATTAAGAGGTGGATAGCCGACCCCCTCGTCCACCCCCGCCGTTGCTTATGGTTTTAACTAACAAAAGTTTGGCGGAAATCTAATAGGAAATCTTTGATAAAATAGGTATGGAATGAAAGATCACATGAAATCACGGGACCTCATACGAATTTTTCCTATCTTCTAAATATGAAATCTGATAACAGAATCATTAATTTCTAAAAAGGTTACTCAAAGAAATTAATGCCATAAATTATTTACTCTTTTCCCACAACTTGTTTTATCTTTTGTTGGAAAGAGATGTGTGATATTCTTTTTTTCTTTATTTTCTTTCCTTTTTTATTTCTTTAACCCTTTATGGAATTTAAGTTAGCATGACGTCAATCGTATTATTTCAAGCTTGAGGTGTCTTCAAAGTTTAAACACTTGAACATATTTTTATAAATATTTTTACCATATAAAGAGTTAACGGGTCCGTTACAAATACAAGAATTTATATAAAGACGAAATATTTATGTGTACAATTCAGCTATTTATTAGTTTTACCTAACAAACAACTAAATAATGTTCAATACTTAATTTTTCAGATTTTAATTTTCAATTTTATTAAACGAACCTATAGTTAGAACACCTGTACAGGGACTCAGGGAGTTTATAAGACATAAAAACAAATAGTTTGAGGGGTGATATATGCAGATTTTAAAATTTAGGGACTTGACAGCACAATATTAACTAGCGGATTCAACGATGAGAGATGAAATAAGAACTTTCTGAAATGTCTGAAACACGACATTAAATTCCATGCAACATTAGGGAGCTGTAGATAATTATCCCGAAGAAGAAAAATGCAAGAGAAAACCTAGCTAATCAAGAATCGGTCCGAAACTAACCCATTAAAAACTAGAACAAAACCATCCTCGAATCGGTTAAGGTCCAAGATTTTGATAACCTTTGAACCTATTTGTTTCAAGCAGCAGTTTTGAACCAAATGGTCGAAGCAACGGTTCAATCTGCAATTGAACCAGGTCGGGTCAAAATAAGTGAAAAATTGAAAGAAAAGATGTTATATTATTTATATGTAATATTTTTAAGTTAATAATTCCTTTTTTTAGCAACATATTTTTAATTATTTAAAGTAAGGGCCTGTGTTGGCGTGATTGAATTTAACGAGTAAATTGCAGAAAATATGAAAAATCATGCTCCTTTCCTATTTGTCGTTAGACCGGCAAGTGTAAAAGGACAAAAGTGCACACAATTTTTATCAGGAAAAGTCTTTTATGCCCTTGTACATCAATAAAGAAGATGTTGTTACGGATGGGCCTTTGGTCTTTTGAAACAATTACGTTTGAGTTTGATTATTTAAATTATAATTATCAATAAAATAATAGTGTTAATGATAACATAATTTTTTATCAAGGTAAATAATAATATAAATAATTAAATCCATCTTATATGTTGCATATTAAAACTTAACAAATTTTTATACTCAAATAAAATTGCTGAAAATAATCTTTTTTGTATAATATATAAATTAAAAAGTCATGAATTATTGTAAAAACTAAATTCATAAGTTTGTTGCCGTGTGCACAATCAAAAGAGAAGAAAGGTATTATTAGAATAAGGAAAATTTCACTAACAAACAAAAAAAAATTATTCAATTTTTTGCTATTAAAAAAGTCTGTTATTTGAATAATGTTATGGGCTAAATCGTACAATTTTTCAAACTATCTTTAAATTTAATTTAAAAATTGAAAAAAAAACTTTAAATCGTCAAATAATTTGGTTCAAAACTAGTGAACCAAACCAACCACCTAAATTGGTTCGATTTTAGGTCAACATTTTCCTTAAAATTGAATCGGAATCGGCTCATTTAACAATGTCCAAATTTAAGGTAAAAGTAGATGGTTGAGTTGATCTCACGTTCACACCTATAATTTAACCTATAATTTAAAGTCATGGATTTAAAACTTGGCAGAAGAATAAATTTTAACGATAGTTTGAAAATTACATTGTATACCCCTTGAAAAAACAGGGTCCAAGTCTTAAGGAAGGAGAGGGGGAGAAGAGAGAATCACACATTCACGTGGCGTAAGAGAAACTTCCATAATGGGCTCACAAATCGCCAGCTGTACCTTTCTATTTCGGCCGCTTCGCAAAACTTCTTCTTTCATTTACTCGAACGCATTCTCTGACTTTGTGTAAAACTCAAACACATTTTGACACAACCCTCGATTCCCGAGAAACAAACACAGATCCCCACCTAGATCCTCCGCATCATGGAATCCAAAAAACTCACAGCCCTCCTCTCCTCTCTCGTCTCTCAACTCATCCTCCTCTCTCTCACTTCCACTTCGCATGACCTCCACAATTGCCACTCGGACACACCTCTCTCCTCTCTTATTCACCTCCTCTCCCTCCACCAACTCACCGCTTCCCTTGCGCTTTCCAAAAAACGGAAGCGGACCCAGTTCTCAGAACCCGATTCCGATCCGACCCATGTCGACGGTGACCGGAAACTAGGTTACCGAATCGCTGACTTGGCCGGAGTCGCACCTAACCCTGACTCGTTCAGGTCTTTCTTCAAGATGAGTTCTTCCTCTTTTGAATGCCTCTCTGGCTTGCTTGAACAGTTACTAGACTGCCGTGACCCAATTGGGTCACCACTGAATCTCTCTGCAGAACTTCGGCTTGGTATCGGTTTGTTTAGACTCGCCATCGGGTCGGATTATTCCCAAATTGCCGCGAGGTTTGGGGTTACTGAGTCGGTGACTCGTTTTTGTGCGAGGCAATTGTGTAGAGTTTTATGCACCAATTTTCGTTTCTGGGTCGCGTTTCCTAATTGCAATGAGCTTGAATTGATCGTTGAAGGATTTGAGTCTCTTACCGGGTTACCGAATTGTTGTGGTGTAATGGACTGTACTAGATTCAAGTTTGATGGGAAATCAGATTCTGATTTAGTGCATAGCTATAGCATTGCTGTTCAGATTGTTGTGGACTCATCTGCAAGGATTCTTAGCATCGTTGCGGGTTTTCGTGGTGACAAGGATGATTGTAGCATACTAAAATCAACTACATTGTATCAGGACATCGAAAGAGGAAGGTTGCTGAATTCGGATCCGATTATGATTGCAGGAACGGCTGTGAGGCAATACTTAGTTGGTGATTTTGGGTATCCTTTACTTCCTTGGTTGATGGTACCTTTTGTTGATGAGGAGCCAGAATCATGTGAAGAGAAATTCAATAAGGCTTATGAGTTGATGCACCTTTCTGCTCTTAGAACCATAGCCAGTTTGAAGAATTGGGGTGTGTTGAGTAAACCAATTGAAGAAGAATTCAAGACTGTTGTCGCCTTCATCGGAGCATGTGCAATTCTTCATAATGCTTTACTAATGAGAGAGGACGATTCTGCATTAATTGATATTCAGGATTATTCTTTATATGATGCAGATTCATGGTATCACAGTGATAGTATGATGGAGGAGAATTTGATGGAAAGGAAAGCATCTGATATAAGAAATGCATTGGCTACAAGAGTGACAGAGTTTGATAAATCATGAAAATCTCTGTTGTATACACCTGTTGACGATTTAGAAGAAAATTCAAGACTTAGTATAAGATTTCTCATAAATCTTATGGAAATTCAACAATTTTTTCACAAAGTTACATTATAGTAATCCAAGTGTAGTAGCAGAGCTCAGTTAATATTAAATTAGCAACTTAAAGGCTAATAAGATTTCTCCGTTTTATTTATGACGTAACAACAGTTTCTGTGTCAATTATAATTCCTCACTGCACTAGACTTGTAGTATGCCAATAATAAGAGTCTTGATTTTCATTGATACTAATTACCAGTTTGCCGTGTCATGAAAATCAACAGTTTCTGCATTAGAATCAAATTATAATGTTGAGTATAAGATTTCTCTATGATTTATTTCATTGACATTATTGCTACCTTTCGTCCGAACGAGAAAATTCGGAAGAGAATTCAATTCAATTTCATTGGTGACTTTTATTTTCTTTTTTCAGTTTGGCAAGCAGTGGTTCCGACCTGAAGAGGCATCTGGTTTGAGAGTTAAAATCCGGAGATTACTTTTGCATGAATTTCGAAATGCAAAAGAAGTTAATCATAGTACGGAAAGTTCTTGTCCTTCATCAAATGGTACTTGGACCTGAATCTAGTTCTATTTTGACAGATACCATCCATGTACAGCTTGACTGAAAAGACAGGTAGGGAAACTGTCAGAATTATTTGTACAGCTTGAGAAAGTGGGTTCAAATGTAACTGGCAAAAAGGAACAGAAGCAAATGTAAACATCTGTAGATGAGACATCCTTGGTCGATTCCCACTTCCCACTTAGAAGAGTAGAAAACCCTTGTTCAATTGAGTCAAAAAAAAATGTATAGGAGGATTTGAATAGTGCTAATTACAAACAACAAGCAATGGTGGTATTCAAAACATTCATCAACCACTCAGGATTTCGTCTCTTTTTTTGGTCTTTTCTCAATCTTTGATCAAGTGCCCAATCGGATTGGCGATTACTGCCTTCGGCTAAATATGCTATCCGGAAAAAAAAAAGATTGATTCAACTGGAGTACTTCAGCGCTATAAGGTCATGAGTTGAATTTTGGAGTTGAAGCAAATAAAATGACTTAGAAAGAATGTTTTATTGGTCTTCAGCAAATCAATGGTCTTTTCCTATATTGGTATTTGTAATATTTGACGAGGTTGTTAAACCTACAGCTGGTTATTAACTTTATAGAAACTTTCATATTGGGTTTTTGGGTTTGACGTATTTGACGAGCTGTGTGATTTTGGAATTGAATCACTACGCTGGTAACATATTACCAGCAGAATAAAACCAGTCGAATTACTAAGTATAGTTGATATGGTTATTCATTTTGCCGGATAAATGAAAATTGGCATGATGATATTACTATAGGGTTATCTTATTGGCAAAATGACATATGGTTAATTCTGACATATCCAACTGACATATTGTTACTCTTCACATCAGTTTATGGGATGATATTCGTGGCAATGATTTCAAAGCACTTGGAATGGAGTATTAGTGTTGAATATGGGATTGCTGGTGGAAGAAGAACAAGTGTATGGAGCTGAAGCATTTGTACTGTCAGGAATTTTTTGCAGGGCTGGCAAGAGACCAGGAAGTGTATTGATGCTAGTTTTCTTTGCTTGGGAGTTGTATCTGAGGTTGCCATGTTTATATGTTGCTGGGTGCTGTGAAGGAGGGACTGGTGTTTGGGTTCAGGTTGGTTTGTTCTGTGTTGGGAACGTTATAAACTGGGTCGCTTGTTTGGTTTATTTCTGAGACTGTAAAAGGCAGGTGATGGAGAGGAGAATGGATGTAGAAACAGGATTTTTGGACAGCTGTTTTGAAGTAAACAATTCAGATTCGATTAATTAGGTGTTGTTGACAAGAACCAGTTCCTTGTTCTTTTATTACAATAATGAATTGTTTACTTTCAACCAAATCCTGAAGAACTCCAGTGCAAACATTTGACACCAATATTCGCTTACGCCAATATTTAGTAGAAAACTATGGCACGACAGCTAACCAACCTAATTCCTGACAGGTGTATGCTCCTACTCTGTTATTAGATTATTGTTCAGAGAACTCTAATAAGCTAGCACTTCAGTTTATTAGATTGTATGAATACCACAGGCATGGAGATTTTTCATTTAGTGGCCAGGTATAGTTGAACATTAAATCTAACTGATGAAGAATAATTTTCATTTATTTCCGAATTATTAAATCTACTGGGAATACTACAATAAACTGAATATTATCCGTTCTCTTTCTGAATTTATAATGCCTTGTATTATTTCACAAAGTCAGGGCATTAGAGGCTAATAAGATTTCTCTGCACAAATTCAACAGTTAATATTAAATTCAAGACTTGTTCTGATATTTGAGTTTCATAAATCATGAAAATCTCTGTTCCGTGGCAATTTCAAAGATTGATTCAATGATCTTGCTTGCTTCCAGAGGTGCCTAATTCGACATTTTTTAGGTTGCTACGTGGAGGAATTGTTAACAATAATGCTCACAATAATAATGATGATGTTCACAAAAATAAGTTTTACGGGATTTGGGACGACGGTATTTCTCCCGGAGCCACTAGTTTTCTTTCATTCTCTACTTTGGTGATTAATGCATGTGAACATTTGTACCTAATTCTGTTCAGAAAGAGAACAGATAATTGATTCTTGAATCTTACAATCTCTCTAATCATACTCAGATTTGGTGTTTCAAGAGAGATACAATGATTATGGTGATGTGAAACCCGAATCTTCAATCGAAGAGGATTAAACACCAAAGTGAAGATGGAAATATATGTTCTTGTTCCTTCATGTGATATGCAGGATTTTTGGCAAAGAAATTCTGTCAATGTGATAAAATCGTTAGTAGGAAATTTTTGGTCACTCTTATGGCATACAT
>CAODLS011455488.1:0-19093 GCA_948243855.1 Flueggea neowawraea | reverse complement strand
GTGCTAAAAACTGACAATGATCTCCAACGACCTTCTGTATTAGAGGCACTGATTCACAGGCACATGAACATAGTCCATCTAGCAGAGCACCATATTAGCATGGACTTAACCTTAGGCATTCGGGAAGTTCTACTCACAGAGGCCTTCTCAGGACCAGTTTCTTCTCTTCATTTGTTTGAGAAACAAGAAGAGCAGTTGAGTGGATCAGCTACTGAAGTTGTGTGTAATTGGTATATAGAGAACATCATTAAGGATGTATCAGGTGCTGGAATCTTGTTTACACCAATCCATGAATGCTTCAAGAGTACAAGACCTGTTGGTGGATATTTTGCTGAGTCAGTTACTGATCTCAGAGAATTGCAGGCCTTTGTTTGCATTTTTGGTGGGTATGGAGTTGACAAGCTGGATAGAATGATGAAAGAACACACAGCAGCACTTTTAAACTGTATTGACACATCGATAAGGTCAAATCGTGAAGTTTTAGAGGCAGTTGCTGGCTGCATGCACTCTGGTGATCGGACAGAAAGAGAAGCATACACAAAGCAGATTGTTGACTTGGACACAGTAGTTGGATTTTGTATCGAAGCAGGACAAGCACTTGCTTTGATCAGATTTTAGCTGAAGCTTCTGGCTTGGTGCTTGGAGAAAGTGCACCCTTGATATATTCGCTTCTATCTGGCGTAGTTGGTTATATACCTGAAGAAGTACTTGAAAAGAAAGAAATCAGGAGGATGAGAGGGGTAGCAAATAATGTTGGTGTGGTTAAGGATCATGATTCTGAGTGGGTAAGATCTATCTTAGAAGATGTTGGGGGTGCAAATGATGGTTCATGGACCTTGTTGCCCTATTTATTTGCCACATTCATGACATTTAATATTTGGAACACCACTGGTTTCAACGTTGAGACTGGGGGCTTCAATAACAATATACATTTTTTGACAAGGTTAGTTACCCAACATAAATTTGCATTAGGTCAATAAGATGTGAAATGCAAAATGTTTAATGCCTTCTTGGAACATCAAAAGAATTGCTGGCTGTGCATATGCATGTTAATCTGTATTGGCCTCTGTGAGGCCTATTGACCAGTTAATCAAACTGTTCTACCATTAATTCATGCTTTTACCCTTCATGGTTTTAGAGACTTGGTACTGATACTTTTCTCCTCCACGAATCAAACTGTTGGCAGGTGCATTACTGCAGCTATTGCTGGAAGTGAGTTTGTGAGACTGGAACGTGAACATCAGCAGAGACAGTCTCTCCAACTGTCATGTTGGCGAGGCTTTGGATCCTGAAATACATGGTCGCTTGTCAGCTGAAGCAAGCATAAAGTCCGCAATGCAGCTTTTTGTGAAATTTGCTGCGGGGATTGTGCTAGACTCTTGGGATGAAACTAACAGGTATTTGTAATGCATACATACATGCACACAAGAAGATATGCACAGAGCATTCAATATCCTCCTCCATTCTTTGCTTTGTGGTACACATATACTAAATGTTTTCAAGTTAAATTCACCCTTTAGAAGTTTCTATTTGAGACCCAAATGAATTGAATTTGGTTCTTCTTATTGAAATTGGAGTAAATAAGTAGTAATCATATTAAGTTGGTCCATAGTATGTCTTATTGTCCACTCAGCTGGCTCTTTCCCCACCTTCAAGAAAACATTTTGTGTTGTACCAAAAATTATTCATCATCTCAAACTGTATGTTTTGAAGCCTCAGATGTTTCATGTTTTTCTGCCACTTGAATTTTTGTACGTTTTCTTTTTAAAATTTCTTTCTATTTCTATTTCGTGGTCATATTTTTGTGAATTTCATATTAGGTTGCGTTTTTGATATTGTTATTCAGTAATTTACCAGGATCAATGAATTTGTTTAAGAGCTTTCTAATTTATTACATTTTACCATTGAAGAAGTTTCTGGTTTCTTATTTTTCCATTTTCTTCCTTGGATGTTATTGCTACCCAGATGTGAGTGGTTCTTCCTAATAAAAAGTTTGATAAATTGTTTATATTTCTTGTTCTGCTTTTGACAGATCTCATCTTGTAGCAAAGTTCATATTCTTGGACCAACTATGTGAGATCTCTCGGTACCTACAGAGAAGCTCCCTTGAGTCTCACGTTCCTTACTCGATTCTCCTGTCAATCTACAGCCAGTACTACTCAAATTCTCCATCCATGCCTCTTGCACTGTTAAATGTATCATTGCCACGCCATTCGCCTGCCTTATCACTGTCACACGCCTCCCCTGTAGTGAGACAGCCTCGTGGAGACTCAACACCGCAGTACAGTGCTACTGATTCAGGTTACTTCAAGGGATCATCATCACACAGCCAAGAGCATATTTACGATACAGATAGAAGTAGCTTGCGGAGCAGTGATAACAGACATCAGAATTTTCGTCGGTCTGGACCTCTGGACTATAGTTCAAGCCGCAAAGTTAAATTGGTGGACGGCTCTGCTTCAGGGAGCAGAGGTCCTAGTCCACTGCCAAGGTTTGCAGTCTCAAGATCCGGGCCTTTGATGTACAAGTCGGAAATGGTGAGACAGACTAGAGATAGGAGGTTCATAAATTAACTAGCATCTTGTCAAGTATCAGCTGTATAGTACATACACGAATGTAGAATTGCTGGATATAAATTTGGCATGATGCATTTGGAAAGCTTTTATAAGATTCTTTATATTTTTGTAATGATGTAAATTAATGCCATTTTCCAGAAGACCAGTTCCTGCATCGTTCATACAAATCTCAATCGGACCAATTTGATGTAGCTGAATGGTAAAACAGGAAAGAGTACCAAACAGATCTTTACGTGTGAATGTAATACATCAATCTAAGAAAGATACAGCTTCACTTCACACTTTGACCAGTGGCCGGGCTGCATCAAGAAGGTCCGAAGCATCATTCGCTTCCTCTGAGAACAGTCTTTATTGAGATGTGTACATGAAGTGTATACTACAATAACCAGTTGTAAACTTGGAACTGCCTGCAATTAGTCGACCAAGTTCTTCCGGTAACAGCCAAACCAAGTTATAAGTTCACTTGGAAACGCCAGCCTACCTAACGGAGGTGATGCCTGCAGAGTAAAATGAAGAAAGCAGTAGCAGAATTACTCATCAATCAAACTTGCAGACAACTAGCTGAACAATTTTTTGAAAGAGATCGTTGAACCTTAGTGTTGCTTTCCTTCAGCGTCGAACTTTGCACCGGATTGTGGGAAGACCTAGGCGTTGGTGAGCTTCATATCGATGACAACCTGAGAATCCTATTGTAAAACAAGGGTCAAAATCAGATGTTGGAAAAGACATGATCATGTGATATCAAATAAATACAACCAATAATTGTTGGAGAGTGATAATCTTTAAGTCAGCACATACCATAATAGACCCCATCAACCTCAAGAACATCAATCTGCAGCAAGAATCAAAATACATAAAATATTAAAAATTCATGGTTTTACAAAACCATTCAACTAGAATTCATATAATTCAATCTACAAAGTGAATCCATTCACTAACAAAGTACGGGTCAAGTTTCAGGAAAAAATTCAAAGTAATATTTCATGGTAACTTTCTTAATTTTAATTTTTTTGAGTTAACTACGTCACTCAATAAACAAGATCAGACTGAATGTTAATAGTTCTTACAGGTACTTGGAGACCAATTTCTTTGATGCTGTCCATCAATTCATTGACCTTATTTTGATCATTAGCTCTGGTTCTCATAACAGGTCTTCTTATCTTATCAAGTGGAAGCTCCAATATGATTGGCCCTGCATTTTGTGAACCATTGCTACTACTCCCCGAAGCAGCCCCTGAACATAACAAACGAAACCCATCACGCTCATAACCATCATCACTGAATCATGCTAAGTCACAGAGAGATAAAGAATACAGTACCATTAGATGAGGCTGAAACAGAGAACCTCCTCCAGTTGATTGTTGTTGTTGGCACTCTCAACACAAGATTTGCCATTTCTTTTCTTAACTATCTTGATCTTTTTGCCGTGAAGATACATATATTAAGAGAGTAATTGTAAACGAATAAACCAAACATGAAACATGTGGTCGGTGAGCTTGTGTTTATGATAGCCAGTGAAGTGAGTGGGCCATTATCATATTGACGAGTCCAAGATAGACCGTCTCGTTAGAACTAACTAGTTCGAGGTTACTGTACTGAAACCCATGCGGGTTATATATAACAATAACTAATTAACTGAGTAAAGCTGCGTCCTTTGCTATCATCACTATGGCTGCAATCAGTTCTCTCTCTCTCTTCTCAGGTACTCTCTCTCTCTCCTCTGCAGCGCAAATGTGATGAAATGAGATGTTGGGTCTGTTTAATATGGATTATGAACAGGAATTATGCTATAAGTGCAAGTGCATTTTCAAAGGTGAAGACTTTATCTCCAAGAGCCACTTCCAATTTCACATCCTCCCGCTTCCTACTTCCTCTTCGTCCTTGCAGGTACTTCGATGTCTTATTTGGTTGGATAATTTGTGTGTTATGGAAAAAGCTTGCCTGTTATTAGCTCCTGGGGACTACTTGTATGATGAGGAACGAAGTTTCATGGCTTTGTTAATATAATCTATCCATGAGCACTTGTCAATTCATTACTTTGTCACGAATTTGACTATGTTGTAGGAAGCATTCTTATGGGTATGTTTTTTTATGGTTGGTTTTGAATGTTATACACAAGGTTTTTTTTTTTTTCGGTGAAACTCATTAATAGACTCGGTGGATTATTGGATTTTTAGAGCTAGGAGATTTATATAATGTATCTAAAGAGTTAGATTAGTGTAATTTGCAATATCCAAGTTTGGTGGTTATCGAGATTTGTTTTTTGGGTGGTAGAATATTGATGATATGCTACTAATTCATCTCAATGGCGGTGCTAGGATAGGCCTATTTATCATGGATTTTGCTACATAAACTTTCTTGTTTGTCTAGCCATGCATCTTGATTTTCTGATACGTTCTTTTTGTGCTGCTTCTTTGACCATCTCCTGAATTTGAAAATTCCGTTTTTTTGGGGGGAAGACCTATAAATTACCGTGTTTGTTGTGTCATATTCTGGTTAATCGAGAAATTTTCATTTATAGCGAATTTTGTTGCTTTTCCTTATCAGAAATTCAGAAATCATGAGAATTGCATTTTTATGTCATTTATTCCCTTTGAAATTCTTCTGATGTTTCATTTTGATACTCTTTCAGATCGCTATATTGTACTAGTGCTGTAAATGATGAAGAGGCTGCTGCCCAAGCGGCTGCTGCAAGTGCTGACAATGGTGCTCCAACCATGTACCCATCACTTGTGACAAATGCTGGTTTGATCTCGCATTTAGTCAGTCGTCATGTTGAACATCAAGATTGAATTTTCTTATTGATGATTGAATTTTCTTTGACTTGATGCATCAGAATATAGAAGTTTATTCAGATCTAAATAGCAAGTGAGAATTATAGTTCTTAATAAAGACATCTCATTATTGTGAATCAGGAATCATAAAAGAAATGCCTTCAACTTAATACAAAATTTGTAACTGTTGCATTGATACTTAAGTTGGCTAGACTCACGGTTTGCACTTATGAAAGACTTGACATATATGCAAATGAAAATTTGATTCCTAGAGTAGCATATTTCATATTGGACAGTGTTGAATTTACGAAAATTCTGATGTTTGAAAGAGAGCATATGTATATGTTCTTGTTTGTAATCTGAATGAGGTATTATGCAAAATTTTGGTCAATTTTATTTTCCAAGATCCTGAAACTAAGCTAGTATTAATAGAGGTACTGTGGTAGATGAGCTGAAATACCTCTTAAGTGTGACATTTTGGTGTAATGCAATCTTAAGATTCTCATTTATTTTCCCCCAGTTTTGACAAGATCATAGCCAAAGAAATCCCTTCATCAATTGTGTACGAGGATGAAAAGGTCCTTGCATTTCGTGACATTAGTCCTCAAGCTCCTGTTCATGTTTTAGTCATTCCCAAGCACCGGGATGGATTGACACAACTTGGGAAGATTAGCTTAGTCATGTTTCCTTAAATTTGTTTTATGCATGTGCGCGCACACACACACACACACATTCATATTTATATTCGAGAAAGATGCAATACATGGGAGCTAGCTGGAGAAGACATTTGCAATGCTCATACATATTCAGACAGTTTCTGGTTATCCAAGCTGCAAATTTGCAGCATGTAACCAGGAGCATATGATTGGACTGAAAATCCTTAAATGAAGTCCATTCTGAATTGTTCGGGGAAGGGTTTTTGTAAGGAAGTGGTGGAAAGGAGGAGCTCATCATGACTTTATTCAATTAATGTCATGCTTTCTTCTTTGCCACTTGTCAGGCAGAAGCAAGGCACAAAGAGATACTGGGTGAACTACTCTATGCTGCCAACATAGTGGCGGAAAAAGAAGGCATCCTTGACGGGTTTCGTGTTGTCATCAACAGTGGCCCCAGTGCATGTAAATCAATATTATCCTATTTGTGCAACTTCTGTTCTTTGTTGCTTATGTTTTGAATCATTTCGTTGTGCTGATATTTGATGACTTCCTAATCCAGGTCAATCTGTCTATCGTCTGCACTTGCAGGTCCTCGGCGGGAGACAAATGAAGTGGCCGCCTGGTTAAATTAGAACATATTCAGCTGAAGATTTGGTTGTTCCATTCTGTTTCTTCGTTCTCGTACCCCTTGTTTGAGCAATTAGTTGGGTCTTACTCTTAACATTCTACTCTTTGTGAAGCTTTGCAAATTTTTGACTCAGCAGACTGTAACTGGTCCTTCACAACGAAACTTCCTCGAATAGAGATGTTTGTGTTCTGGTAGGTCAGTGATGCTTTAGAAGTCTAGCCTGAGTTCTGCAGCTTGGTTACGGTAGTCTATTGATATATACGTGTTGGGAGGGAGGGGGGGGGGGTAGGGGGGGGAAGCATTATTGTGATGATTGACGAGTACTAATTGACAGAAAAGCAGTTTGCGAATTGGAAATACGAATCGGGGACGTGACAATCAATGCATTTTGGAAATTTCATTTGCTTCTTCACAGTAATCAACCCAAATATATAACTTCCTTCCCAAATTTTGCTGCGGTCCGAATGGTATTATATCAGCAAACTTCAACAAATCACTAAAACCCACAAGTTCGAGCTCACCATTTGGTGACTGCATTCTGCTGTGTACAACAAAGTTTCCAGTAACAGCGAAGTGACAATTCCTGGAGTTATTTCCGGAAAAATGGCAATTTGATTAATAGACCAAGTCCATGGCATCACATATGCGTGGCACAGACAAGTCCACTATAAACACGATGAGAAAAATTCTGTCTTTGGAGCCAAAGGAACATGGGAAAGAATCAAGCATATTCTGAAGATTTATTATCTAACCATGTACAACAAATCAATTACAATGACAACAAGAATCAAAATCTATACCCATTTATCATTTCCTTCTCACCTTCACAGTAAACTTGTAGAAAGTAAGGAAGTCTACAACAGTGCAAAAATATTCTAGTACCACGATTTCAATGCCTTGGTTCACAGTCGAGCTCCACCTCTTGGAAAAGCGGAGATATCTTCTTCAGACAGCTCTTGAATATTCATCTACTATTCCATCTTGTCTGATCCTACGAAAGTCTTCCCCTGCATATATTGGGATTCTAGCTTTAGCATGCACACTATTCAGGTTCTAAATCACAGCCTAATTTGTCATCGTAAGGAGCCAATAATCCCTGTCTGGTTAGTGCACAGACAAGAACAGTCTGGTTCACTAAATTCTTTCTTAACAAGCCGTTTGTCACGATTAATCATCAATCTTATAAGTGGTAACTTCTGTGAGACTTCCTGCCATATTTCATTGACTGTTCCATTTGAACTGCCATATGAAAAGAAACGCTGCACCTGTTGCACATAATTAAATTGCAATGTTAGCCAAAAAAAACATGTCATATACCTTCAATCTTAAGAGATAATGGCATAACATATATAATATATAGACCTGCAGTTTAAATTTTTAAAACCAGAATATAAATTTGCAATGCATGATTCAACATTTAATCCAAGCTTAAGCATGCATTGAATGTAAACAGATATAAGATCTTGGGATATGTGAGCTCATACATGTAAACGAAGCAAAAACACAGATCATCCACTTTCCAAACGATGAACAAAAGGTTTCTTCCCTTGACTATTACCGATGAAAAGTGTTTTAAGCTAATAAAAGGGAAACTAACAAGACAGAACTGAACAACTATCGAGTTTTATTAATAAATTAAGATGACTGCAACAAATACCGCTACAATAAACATAAGCCTCCAAAGACCTACGTGACTAAGCAATTTTTACTAGAACGCAAGCACCACCTTTGGCTCCATCATAAGCCCCTATTTTAAGTTTATCCCAAAAATCAAATGTTAATGGCCACATCTTAACTTGAATCTATGCATTTCAATAGCTTAAACTATGCATTTCATATTAGAATCCATAGCCTAACAAATTGAACATTCTTGAAATCTTGCTACAAAAATCCCTTATCGCAAACCTAACACAGATAGAAACCCTGATTCAACTTGAGCATTCAACAATCACCCATATAATCATCAAACGACATACAATTGATAACAAAAAGCAGAATATCAATTAAAAACATTGAATATCATAAGACATACCTTTTGGAGCTCCCTCTGATGCTCCAGGATCCTCTCATCACTAACTTTTCTCAGTTTCTTAACTAAATACCCTGGACGCAGGGCGACCGTAGTCTCCACAAACACAGCAATCTTCCTATAATCAATAACATCCTCAAAAGGCAACTCAATACTGTCACTCACAATAACCGGAACACAGAAACTAACAATAGCATCAAATAGCCTACAAGCAGACGGGGTGTCCCCCGCCGGATTCAGGCAAAATTTCGACGTGTGCATCCCGTGCGTGGCCGCCCTTCTGTTCTCCCTCGATTGCGTCCCATGCCTTATCACTACGTCCTCCTCATTCTCCAGCGTCTGAAATAGCAAGTCTCAAATCTTTCCACCCTATAACAATAGATTAAAGTACAGTTAAAATATGCACCAGAATGTAACTGATTTTGTAACTAATTTTTCAGTTATCAGAAATATTTACATCTTTCCGGTAACGATTTCCCATGAAGAACAAAATTGTGTTACGTTTCTCCACACCGATATCTCCATTGTAGATGTTGATTCTGTGCGAGTATGGCACGATCACGTCTTTGACCAACGAGCCTTGATCGGGCCTTACCCGACCGAAATCCGATAGTAACAAGACAGCGTTCTTGACTCGATCCATGAAGCGGTATAACGCATTAGGATCTCCGGCGAATATCACGTGGTCCCTACCGTTGTTCCTCTTCCAGTACTCCTGCGTCTCCAACCACTCCACTAACGCTTCTTGCATCTCCTCGTCACTGTACTGCGGACCCGAGTCGGGGGAAGCGGGTCTGTTCGTTTTCACAATCAAGCTTAGTGACGAAAATACAGGGACGTAAAATAGGTCGGCCTCTTCGGGATCGCTGACCTTGATGACCGGAGACCCGACACGTTCTTCTTCGGGCCGCGATAGATCGAAGTAGAGGTACCACTCCCCCATGTGCTGGTGGCCGGGATACTTGGATTTCGACACGTCGGAAGATCCACGCAAAAGCGCGTGGTGCTCGATAATTCCGGTGGTGAAGCGTTTTGGAAGATCGTACATAAAAACCTTGAGCCTAGCAGCGGCATTGTAGGAAGACGATTCGAGAAGAGCAGAGGAGGAGAGGGGGTGCTCATCGGAGAAGAGGGAGGAGGGAGGCGTGGTGGTGGGGTTGAGGAAGGTGTTGAAGATGGCGTAGATGGCGATGATGAAGAAGGCAGAGAAGATTACGGATTGTTTGACAAGAGAAGATTTTTTCGCCATGGCATTGTTGTTAACAGAGTGAATTGGGGATTTAGTATTAATGTTCTGATTAGGGTTTCTGATTTTGGATGATCGTTCACTCATTGGAGTGGAAGAAGCAGGAGGAAGAAGTGTCGGGCGGAGTTGTTGTGGCGCACGGTTATAACGTACGCGCGGGGGAGAGTGTTCCACGGTTAGGGTGGGGGCGTATTTATACGAAGCAGGAAGTTAATATCAATGATTAAGGTTGCTAATTAGGATTAGGAATGGAGAAGGAGCAATGGCTAAGTCCAATTTGGTTTTATAGATGGGTTTTGGATTCCATTTCCAAATTAATTTAGGAGTCGGACATTAGGGTTAGGGTGTTGATGATATAAATTACTGATCTTGACACAAAAGGATTGACAATTTGATATTTATAGAACTTTTAATCTCTTATAAATTTGGTTTTTACTAACTAAAGAATTAAAATATAATATTAATTATGGTTATTAATTGACTTGCTACCCACCATGCCTTCAATATATAATAAGGACAATTGGTACATGCAAAATTGAAGATTCTTTTATGTAGCAATCAACTTTGCATTGGCTGGTAAACAATAAAAAAATAAATTATAAATTGATTAATTATATAATAAAAGAGAGAGAGTGCAGTCTTCTCATCAATTTTGCTCAAAAACTAAAACGTGGAAAGAGTGAACATTTGCTCTTTAAAAATATAGAATTATTATTCTCTCCTCTCTCTTTTTTAAAATAATAATAAAATATTAATTAATGAGAAACAAAAATAGATTGAATTTAACTTTTAATATAAATAGTATAGAGAAATTGAATTAAATATAATATTATATAAAGTTAATATAAAAAGACTGTTGGTATGCTATTATGTTTTATTAAATTATAAAATTATTCAATTATAATTATTATAGATTCTAATTGTTTAATTCTTCCTTATCTACCAGTACAATGTTAATGTATTCCTACAAAATTAGGCCTTTGATTCGGCTCTTATTGGTACAACACCTTGTCAAAGCTCACATCAGTCTCCCATTTCCTTAGAGGAGAAAATCTTGAGGACGCCATGTCCACTTCTCTCAACTCTTCACGCCATAACCGTGTGCCGCCCGTCGCTAAACCTTGATTGTTACGTGATTAAACATGTAAATAGAAAGTAATTCATGAAAAGTGACCTTTTGCAAGTTGCTTAATCATATTTTACAGTTTTTCTTACCAGAATTCAATCAAGTGACTCAAAGCAATCTCACTGCCAAAAACCCAACTCAAAAGCCACTCGACTAACCTTGAAAAAACCAAAAGACCCGTAAAAATCAAAGACAAATAAGTTGAGATGCGGGCTGCTTGGTTCCCCCAATAATGATAAATCACTGGACCTGCAAATTTAGCATAAGGGCTGGTCATGTAATGATTGATATCACATAAAACACTCTTCAAATACGATTCCAGGGTGTTTCTTGCCACTTCCTTGCACACACTGTTCACCAAATCCGTCACATCTTTGTGGCATCCCAATGAGTGCTCGATTATGCCTCGTCTGTGCCGAAACTCCACATCTTCCACCTTGTCGCCCAGACCGTTCAGGAAGAAGAAGTAGGCTGTGACTTGTGGCCGGTACGCGTTGTGGCGTTGTTCAAAGGCCATTATGTTGCGGAAAAATGTACCTTTGTAGTCGTTGATGTAAACAGGAGGAATTATAAGTGCTTTTCCTTCGGAAGGCAATTCTTTCCTTTCTCAATGATCACGGCGGCTTTTCTTAGTTCCTTCATCAGGCGGATCTGTTGGATCTCCACTTCTTCTACTATTTCTTGGCTTCCATTGTTGTTTTCAGGTTCCTTCTTGGTATTATCTGCTTCTGTTGCGGCTGCTGGAAGGATCCTGGAACGGAAGAGATCAAGAAGATGTTTCGAATTATAATACAAATCATGATTCTCTCCTGATTCTGTTAGTAGCTTGGAATCTATTTCCATTGAAGGGCTTTGGACCAGAGGGGCGAAGAACCGGATTGCAAGCTCTTGTAATGATTTTCCTGATTGTTCAGGCTCTCTTCTTGTCATATTAAACAGTTCCTGAAGACAAACATAGGCAGTTGGTTCTCCAGCATAACCAAATCACGGCGGAGAGTTGGCAGCATCCATCTTTCTATCAAACCAGATCCATGCCTGAAGCTGCTCTTCTCTAACTCTCGCAGGAATTCTACCACAAAGCAACCGTCAATGAGCATCATCTACACAAATTCATCACTGCCAAGTTTAATTTTTTCAGCGTATTGGTTTCGAGCTTCCTGTTCCAGGCTCCCCAACGCCTCAATCACAGGCTCAAATTGGATTGCTTCATTATCACTAGTATGAGTTTGATTAAATAGTCGCCAGACAAAGTTACGCTTAATCTCCCCCATTTTTTGCAGCCGCGATTTGCCACGGTGGTAAGGGCCAGTCGAGATAATGTTGGGTTTATAAGCTTTTGGTTCCACTTCACGTATGGTTGAAGGAACCCTGTAGGTGCAAACTGAGCTTCTGTCTTGAAATTCCGGACTTCTCAATCCTTTTTTCAAGAAAACTCTCCAGTTTATGCCTGGAACATCCTGCAATTGTTGTGACTTAGGAATTGCTGGTGCCGATGATTTTGTCATGGTTTGGAACTTTCTTCTGCATAAATTTTGTAAGAGTAACCAGGATTTTTGGCCACTCATAGCCATTTCCTTTCACAAGAATACTGATTCTTCTGAGCTGCTAGGCATGGATGCTATATTGTTTTATAGATATTTAAAGTCAATGCTAAAGTCTTCTTTAATTAATCGATTACAACATTGCTGATTTTCATGGACATCATAGAAGACTTAAATGTTTATAATCCTTATGTATTTGTTGGCATTTCTGTTTCAGTCAATATAGCTGGTGCTACTAGGAAAAATGATGAAGACAGGAAGGATGACTGTAGCACAATTAGCTAAGCTCAATTCACATTTGATTTTGTCTAATGTGTTTATCCAACTTCATGGTATGAAATTCTTATAGCAAATTAATATCAGTTTGTTGCTGATTTTAATGTTGTTTTACTCATCCAATGGAATCTCTGTGAATCTCAGGATATATATTTTTTACTGCTGCAAGTGGGAAAATCAAAATCATAGCACAGAAAGGAATTCAATCCAATTTTTACGGCTGGTTCGTCAGGACGTGCCAAACAAGTTGAGTTCTTGTAGGCTTGAATATAATATTTTTTGTCAGGAATTAAAATTAACTATAATGGTAGCCAGTATTGTATTTGTCAACACAATAGATAAACATACGATGGTTAATTGACTTAAATTTTAAAAGACTTCTTTTTTTAGCAATATTCTATAAGACTTTGAAGCAGGCTTCTAGGCTATTTATTCATGGATGCTGCAGTTATTTCTGAAGGTAGTAGAACAATCTGCTATATTATATTCTAAGGTTTCTTTTAATCTTGGAAACCTCCTCATATCTCCACTAACCACAATGTAGACCTTGAAAATGACATGAATAAAACATGTAAACAGAACTTTCATTGCACTAGTAGCAGAATTAACACTTACTGATGCAACCAAAGAGCAGCAAAGAACTGACAACCACTAAAAATAGAGCAACTTACTTTAAAAATATAACATCTATAGTAAAAATATTTTCAATCCACAACTCTATTTCTAACTCTAAAAAAGAATATTCTCTCAATATTCTTTCTAAATCACATTTTCTATTATTATTTTTTCACAAACTAAACACAAACTTAATTATTTGTTAAACAAAATTAATTTGGTGGATTGACACACACACATATATATATATTATTTATTTTAATTAAAATTATAAATAAAATTTAATCGTAATATATTTTTAATTAAGAATTAATAATAAAAAAATTAAATAAACAAACATTACATTGATTAACTAATGAAAATACATGCAACAATTGGAAAGAAAATACACATAATTATTCAAAGGTCTTTTGAATTCGTATATTACTCCCGTAAATACTTGATCAATGCATTGCGAAGTGAAATATGTGCATTTTTGTCATTGATTTGTTTGTATTGTGTGATGAATTGTTCAAATCTGATGTTTTCATCTTGTGCCAATTCAAGTGCTAGACTTGAAACTTCTCTTGCATCATTAATTGGTGGATGAAGATCTAGTTTATCTTTGATTATCGTGTTGTGCATGATAATGCACGCAGTCATTATATTATGTAAGACATTTTTGCTCCAAAGACGTGATGTTCCTGTAACAATTGCAAATTTTACAAAATAGAAGACATTTCTAGCAACCATCCATTTCTGCACCTAATATATTTGGTGAATATTTTAACAATATAAGTGAAGATAGAGTTGATCTATTGAAGTATTAATTCCTCATTATGCATGTATTCTCTATGTTATACTATATATTTTGATGTTTTTATTGTTGGTTTAGTCTCTTTGTCTTTTTTTTTTTAATTTAGTTTAAACTTTGTATTATGTCATATTAATCTACGTCAGTATTTATCTACTATGTTATTATTTTATAATGTATGAATTTGTTTTAATTTTTATGAATTTTTTTTCATATAATTGTATGAATTAATTAAATTATTAATTAAAATTGTATTACAATTGATTAATTGTACCATTAATTAGTTAAAACATATCAAAAACATCAAAAAAAATTACAAAACAATACAAAATAGTCTAACAAATAATTAGTATGCATATAATTGAGAGTAATACATATAAATAAAAACAGAATGAAAAAAATAAATGGAAACTAAAAAAAAGAAGATGAAAAAAAAAAAAAAAAAAGTACAGTGCTCTACAGTGCCACGCCAGGGTGGCATGGCACTGTAACATATCTGAAAAATTGAGTTGAGAATGGCGCCGAGTTGGAGACCAAAACCAGTGTCATTCTCAAGTTTTCCACAAAACTCATGCCGGGTTGGAGAAGCCCTAAAGACAGCAAAATCCTGTTCTGCAGAAGAAATGAGGCTCTAATTCATGGCGAAAATGATGTTGATTCTGGACCTTTAGCATTGTGATGCTCTTTGAGAATATAGGGAAGAGCAAAACCGAAAATACCTATAAGACTTGCCATACCAATTACTAAACCACCAAAAAAGTGGTGCAGAACTGGCGACACATATTTGGCATTTGGAATCTTCAAGTAAATATTAGCATCTAGTAACACTTTGTGCAGATATAGTCCCTAGTTATCTCTTGCTGCATTCTTGCATACACTGTTAACAAGTCGAACCACATCTTTGTTGCTTCCAAAACAATGCTGGATAACCCCAATTCGGCGCAGAAGCTTCACATCTTCAACGCAATTAACCAGTCCATCCAGGAAGAAGAGATAGGTGGTCACCTGTGGTTTACAGGCGTGGTGGCACTGCTCGAACGCCAGCATGTTGCGCAGCGCGGTCCCCCTGTAGTCATCAATGTAGAGAGGAGGAATATTGATTGTTCTTCCTTCGGAGTGTACATTCAATGGCAAGCAGCCTTTCCCTTTCTCGATTATCATCCCTGCTTTCTTGATCTCCTTCGCTGACGGTATCATATCCAGTTCCTTCTCTTCAATTGCTTCCTGTTTGCTGTTTTCTGCTTCTGTTGCTGCAGTTGGCAGGAGGTTGAAGCGCAACAGATCAACAAAATGTTTTCTTTTGCTGTAAACAACGTTGTTTCTGGAGCTTTCTGATGTGGAACATATCCGACAAGACCTATTCTTTTCGTTTTGACAATTGTTAGCCAGTATTCTTGGATCTGAAGTGCTCTGCAACAAAGGAGTAAAGAACCGGAGAGCAAGCTCCTGAAGAGATGTATTTGGATGGTGAGAGTTGCAAGGACTAGTGAGCAAGAACAGTTTCTGCAGAACAGAAAGAGGGAGTTGGTTCTCTAGCATTATAAAATCGCGGTGAAGAATCGGCAGCATCCACCTTGCTAGCAAGGCAGAACCATGCGTGAAATTATACCTTCCCAATTCTCTTAGGAGCTCGGTCACGAAGCAGCCATCAATTAGCATCATTTCTACGAATTTCTCGCTACTAAGTTTTATTTCCTCCGAGTAGTGGCTTCTAGCTTCCTCTTCCATTTCCTCCAGTTCATCAATCACTGCCTCCAACTTCAATGCATCATTTGCACAATTCTGATTGAAAAGCCGGCAGAAGAATCTCCGCTTCACCTTCTCCATTTCTCGCAGGTGTGACAATCCGTGATGATAAGGACCGACGGAGACAATGTTGGGGGTATAAGCTTTAGGATCTACTTCACGCATAATGTTGGGAACTCTGTAGATACAGACCGTGTCACTCTCTTCAGGATGGCAAATTTGTAACTCCTCAGCAAATGAAGCTCTCCAGTTTGGACCAGCAACATCCTGGAAAGGTTGTGGCATCAAGTTAGTAGGGCCTGATATCTTGGTAACATTATGGAATTTTCTGGTGCATAGTTTTGGGAAGAGAAACCAGGAATTTCTGCAATTCATGGCCATTTCGAAATGCAAGAACTAATGTTTCTGTGTTGTGCTTTGAATGTGTTCTACTCTTATGGTCGCACAACCACAAGGTCAACGACTTGAGTCTTCTCTAAAACATTATTAAAACTATCAGAGAATTTATTGGGTTCTTGAACTTGCTGCATTTTTTGGCACTTGTGTCTTATTCATGTGACCAACGTGAACATAAACTATTGACGGAGCAACGATGACTAGAATCAGTATGGTAAAATTTGCAGATGATGACAATGTGGAGGAATCTTGAATTAAATTGCTACAACATGGAAACGCAAAATATATTGCTGATGTTTAGATTTGTGAATTGATTATGTTTGTTAACGTGACACCATCTGGTTTCATAATACTTTTTGTAGCCAGGCCCCGAGATAAAGCATGGTCCATCGCTTCAGGCTCTTTCTGGGATGCAGCAGTAACTTTGCTAATTGCTAGCAGCATAAATTTAAAACTTGTGTTTGATTAATTTATGTGGAGCTTATAAAACTGTTGCTTCTTTATTGTTTTTTGAATGGTAATTATGCTGAAGAAATAAACTAATTTAGTCAATTCTTAAACGTTAAAAAAGCACAACTTAGCAGTTTCTTGGATGCCGCAGTAATTTGATCTAGTATACCTGTTTAGTTAAACCTTTTTAAGTGTGTTTTTTATTTTGTGTGAAAAGCTGTCATATTCTCACTCACGATTTTCTTCTGAGATTTCCAAAAAACCACAAAAATTTGTAGGTAAAACTGAGACTAGGTATTAATTTATTTAAGACAGATTCCGTAAGATTAGAAAAGTACTCAAAAGAGACAAATAAAAAATTGATGCTATTTAATTAAGAAATTTTTTTATTTTTTTTAAAATCTAAAAAAATAAAAAAATTCTTAAAAATTATTTTAATATTTTCTAAATATTTTTAATTTTTAAAAAATAAAAACAAAACATAAACAAAGCCATTAATTTTATTAGGTATTATGATTCATAAAACGTCAATCAAGAAGTAAAATTTTTTAACCGTCAGCCTCAGGAGGTAGGTAAATGACAACCGTCAACTAAATGGGGTTGGTAAGGTAAAACATACAGTCATCTTCTCCTCCCAGTGGCCCTAATTAGTTCTGGTAGTCAAGCACCACTACTGCAGTCAGAAAAAAAAAAACACCACCACGCACCAGAAGAATCAAGAGAAACAATAATGGGAATTTATTCCATGGCGATGGACACCGTGGAGGCATGTACAGGGCTGTCACCGACGGCCTTCTTCACCATAGCGACACTCATGGTTGTGGTCTATAATGTTGTCTGTGGCATGTTTGTTGGACCAGAGGCGTTCGAGAAACCAACAGTGTCTGACCGGTCCAGGTGGGTAACATTACAGAGCAGGAATTGAGAAGCTATGATGGGTCTGATCCAAATAAGCCAATCTTGATTGCTATCAAGGGCCAGATCTATGATGTATCCAGCTCCAAGTAAGATCAATTCTCTTCTATAACCATGGCACAACCAATTTTCCGTTAATTTTCTCTCTTATAAACGACTTAAATTGATGTCTGATCTGATGGGTTTTTCTGGTTTGGTTTGGTTTGGTTAAGGATGTTTTATGGGCGTGGTGGGCCATATGCACGGTTTACAGGGAGGGAGGCCAGTAGGGCATTGGCTCTTTTGTCATTTGATCCCAAGGACTGTACAGGGAATCTTGAAGGTCTTGGTGATCAAGAACTTGCAATTTTGCAGGACTGGGAAGAAAAGTTCATTGAAAAGTACCCTAAAGTTGGCCAGCTTTTCCAAGAACATGGAGCAAAAAAGAGGAATAAACCATGATTTTTTTGAGGATTTGCAATGTAAGTACATATATAGGAGGATGCAATATATGTAATGTCTTGTCCTAGAAGAGGCATATGTGAAATCCATGTTTGAAGCCATAGAGAAGTTTTGTAAATTAGTCACTGGCTGATTTTGAGCTTCAAATTAGTGAAAAGATTTCAGGATCTCAAATCTTTTTTGGTTCAATTAATGTGGTCACCTGTATGTGATGTGGCTATGAATAAGTCGAAATGAAGCTTTGTAGTTAATCCATTACAAGGATCTCTAAATAATCGCTTTGTACAACTCATAACAAATGTACAAGGTTCCTCTGAAATCAAAATAATCAGTCTGCCAATACAGAACAGTCATAATCTACACATGGTCTCAAGCATTGTTTGACATAACAATTTCTTCATACTACACCATCTGCTGTGTTGCTTCAATGAAGATTTTTTCTGTCAAGGGGTCTGAAAGCAAGCTAGGATAGCAAATGGTTGCGTCGACTGAAAAAAAATCTGGACCTGTGGGTATGTCTGATTATGTCTATAACTAGTGGAAATTGCAGGGAAGCAAACATTAGTACCGGAATGCAAGCAACCACAGCAATTGGAATGGTGGTCAATTCCAATCCACGGCCAAGAGCAATGAAAAGAGTGAAACTGAAAGCAATCATCATGGCAGCTATGGATATGAAAAGGGTTGCAAGCCCCATGACTAACTTGTTCGGTAATGATTGCAAGAAATCTTCTTCAGCGTAACGGGAAGTCAAAATGGACAAGAATATTAGAATTGATGTGGATGAAGAGAATAGAGCAACTGCATCTGATACGATGAAAACCATGAACGGCCTCCTGTTGAGAAAAACAGGCAGGCCTTTATCATTGTTTCCTCCAGGCACTG
>CAODLS011455001.1:0-11054 GCA_948243855.1 Flueggea neowawraea | reverse complement strand
ATGCTGCAAAAGAAGGCGGCAACACATCTGTGCCCGAATTCAGAAGAAGCAGGTCTACTCCTCGAGGGAAGTTTATAATTTTACCTTGATGATCACAGCAGTATATAGCTTACCAATTTTGCTTTATTTCTATAGTGACTGTTTTTGTTTGAAATCATGCTGCATGCTTCATTCACATGATATATGAAGATTGAAGCTAAACAAAGGTTTATGACATATATCTAATTCATCTCCTGTCATTTATTATAATTATATCTCAGCACTAAGAGATTGATAATTCGTTGCATATTTTATAACAGGACTACTATCAATTGTCACTTAACTTTAGTCTTCCATTGTAGTCACTAAACTTTAATCTTTTACCATTTAACTTAATTGTTTATACAATTTGGCCTCAACATGCAAAAGTGTATCTAAACAAATAATTTTATGAAGCGAGAACCACATTAATGTGTTGAGTACCATCTCAACGGCTTGGTCTTTTTTCCTGAGGTTTTGATAGGTTGGATTACTCATTGTAATTCTTTTATACAAGTGGCAAGATTTTCTTGATATTGATTGTACAAGTTTTTTCTAAATTCTTTCAGTATAAGAGCATCTCTAATGCTCTCTTATATCAACCATTCTCTTTATAGTAAAGATAATTTACCAAAATTTCTCCTCCAATCCACTCTTTATTTCACTCTTTCTCTAAAAAAGAGATAAAGAGTGAGTTTGACTAGCTATATGTAGCTAGTAATGTTCATTTTTTATTTTATCTCTTTCTTCATTAACTACACATTACTTTTTATATTTTAATATATCTCTCCATTAACTATACATTTTCATACCATATTTATTTATTATATTTGAATATTTTACTAGTTTCAATAAAATAAAAAGTTAAATTTAAAGAGTCTATTGGAGTTGAATAATTTTTTTACTCTTTAATAATAATTACACACTTTATTTAAATAAAATTCACTCTTTAAAATATAGAATACTATTGAAGATGCTCTAAGAGAATAAAATTTTGAAGAACGACTTATAAAAAAAGAATAAGATGCTATTACTTCGGTACAACTTAGCAAAAACTAAAGCAAGAAAATAACTACTAGAATAGCTACTAAGTTGAGTTAGTAGTTAACATACTGATTTTGAGTCAATTTTGCTTAGAAGACATATTAAGTGAGAAGAAACGATTAATAAGAATATCATTTGAAGAAGTGTAGCCCAAAGAAACAACTTTGCCATGCGATGTCAACACAATTTGATTAGTAATAATGACACTTGTTACAATGAAGAGATCATCAATGATTATGAATTAGATCAGAGAAAAGTTGAAGAAGCAGGTAATTAATTATATATATATATATATATATATATATATATATATATATATATATTGTCTTAACCACGATTTACTTACATACCAAGTTTTTTTTTCCGGTTCATGTCTACCCGATTAATTCTTATTTGCTCGGGGAGACTTGAAAATTGGCCGGAATTTTGCATTAACTATTGTAATTTCTCGCCATTTGGACAACTAGTTAATTCACAGTCTGCGTTGTGCGTGGATTTATTACATATTATATATTAATATTATAAAAAATTTAAATAATACTATAATTAATAACTGATAACATTAAAATGAGTTTATTGAATTATTTGATTAACTTAGATTTATTTTCTTTTAAATATTTTATTGACTTAATTTAGTTCTTTTTTAATTTCTCATAATAACGATGTCTTTTAATTTCATAGTTTTTGTACTCTACACCTAATTTTAATTTTATTTTTTAATGTAGTTTATGTAAAGTTTCTTTTGAAGGTATGAAAAATATTATTTATTTAACATTGACTTTTTTGGGTGATGTACAAAAATAGGCAACAAAGTAAAAAATAATTTCTATAATACAATATTAATTGAAAAATTATCAAAAATAGAAACACAGGATAAAATATTAAAAAATACAACAATTTGACCTCGCGTTAATCGCGCTTTGACCAAATCATTTAAGCAAATGAGAAATAGTACAACCCGAGTATAGAGTATAACTGGAGTACATGTGGAGTACAACTAGATTACAGATTAGTGTTATGAAGGCTCCGCTGACAAGCAAAGACCGAGTACATGTGGAGTACAATTCAAGTACAACTAGTGTTAATGAATGCTCTTTTAACTAGTATAACCGAGTACATATAGAGAACAATACAAGTACAATTAGTATAACAACTAGACTAAAACTTTTTTGATTAGTATAACCGAGTATATGTAGAGTACAATACGAATACAAATAATAATAAAAAAAAACAAAAATACACAACAAAATACCTATAAATAGAGTACAAAACTAAAATCTTTATCTTTTTGTTATTTAAGTATAATACGAATACATGTAAAAATAAAATAAAAAAATGAAAATAAATTATAAATATTATATTAAAATAAATACATTAAAAGTACGAGACTGATTTAATAATTAATAAAAATTACTCAACCCATCCATGAATCCACATAATCGTCTGTCGCTTTCCTTTGTGTTGCCACCATTGACTTTGTGAAGTCTTGCCCAAAACTTCATAGACAAGTACCCACTAGTAGCCATGTAGAGAAACAATCTCCTCCTCCTTCTGATCCACTTTTCGCTTCCTGTCTCTGATCTTTAGCTTCTGAATCAATCTCCAATTTTCAAAAATAGAAAGAACTGAGATGGAAGAATCTGATCATTCACCACATATCACAGAAGAGTCATCATTTCACTTCCACTTCCAGACAACCCTTCTTTAGGCAAAACCATTACTGCTTTTACATTCACTGATAATGATCATCACTTTTACTCACAACAACAACAACAGATCCAACAAAACCAAACCCAACAGTCCCCACCTCTTCCAACACAAACCCCCAAACCCAATTCACGCCATCGACTCTCTTTCTTGGTACTCCAAGAAAGCTCTTAGCTTTTGTGTGTGTATCTCTTAGCTTCTTGGTACTCCAAGGGTGCGGAGGAGGAGAGGCAAGCGAAGGAGCAGACGGTGGCGGACATGATGGCAGGAGGAGAGGAAGATTGAAAGAGAGAGGGTGGGAGGATAGGAAGAGTCAAACAGAGAGAGGTAATGATGTGCAGCGGAGAGGAAGAGTCGAGGAGAGAGAGAGGATGGGAGGAGAGAGAAATCAGAAAAATAGATATAAATATTATGGTATTGTAGAAAGTAAAAAATAAAAAAGTTGTATAGCAATAAGAAGAATTTCGATGAATATCTAATCAGGGGAGAAATTACCTCCACTGGAAATGGGGACAATATCATTTCTTCAACAATATTGAGACTGATAAGATACCACTTATAACCGAATCAAGAAGAACTATTGTGGCCACATAGATCAAGATGTGATACTCCACCATATTAGCTATGCCCACGAAAATAGAGTTGGTTACTATTAGAAAAACATAATATATACTTTTTTAACAATATAAAAACCGTAATATATGGCTAAACTCAATAAATTATTATGTTTCCATGATCAATTTCTATTATTGTATATAAAAATATAGATATTGAAAATAAATGTCTCAAATATTTCCTATTAAATTTATAAATTATTATTAAATAAATTATGTTGAATAAAAAAATATTAAAACCTTCTAAGTTCTAATTCAATTAGGACTATTTGTAGTTCTCAAATAAAGTCATAAGTACGTTCCAACAAGGATTTAGATTTGTGGAACTATAATCCTAATTTTTTAGTCAAAAAACGTAGCCAAAAATTATCTTTGAGGATTTGTGGAACAAAAGATGTAACTTGCTCGTGAGTAGTTAAAAGCATTTGATTTGAGTAAGTATATTAACTAATTTTTTGAGAAAATTACCTTGTGAGTCCATTTTTATAATTTTGTTTTCTATTGTATCTTCTGGTGTATTAAAAATATTAAAATGCTAAAATTGAGATTCAAGTTTCTGAAATACCTAAATATATAATGGACAGATAGTAAAATACATGCGCTATTTGAGACCATTCTAATTTTTATTTTCTCTCTCTTCTTTGCTCTCTCCTCTTTCCTCACTATCCTCCCTCATGTCATTTCCTTCTGCCTCCTTCTCTAGCTTCTCTCTCTATCTCCCAATACCTATTGGCTTCTCTATCATCACCTTCTCTCCTTTTGTCTTCCCTCTTCTCCGCCTTCATCCCCCTTTATTTTCCTCAGACTTTCGGCGACACAAACGAGAGTGAGAAGGAGCGTGACGTGAACGAGAGAGGAGAGAAACTAAGAGCAGCGATGAGGTAGAGAGAGATTCGTGTCGACACTGGAATGGAGCGAAGATCGGACTGATCAACGTTTCAAAACCCTAACAGCCGCCGCCATGAAGAAGACCAAGATATGGTTATCCATAAAAATTACGAATTTGCCTGTAATATCATTTGGTTTCTTTTTCTAATTTCTAGATGCTTTTGTTATGGCCATAGACCTCCTGTTGCTGTTGTTGCTGCCTCAACACTCCACCATTCTGATTCTATTGTTGCTGATTAATATGACTCAACCGAGATATAGAAGGAGATCTTTGAAGGGTTTGTTGAATATGATAGTTTGACATTGCTGACACACTTTATTGTTGTAATTAATGTTGTTGCTGTTGAGAAGGTAAATGAGGTGAATTGATTTGTGGGTCCATAAAAAGAGAGGAGATTTGTTGTGTGTTTTGAGGTAAATTTGATAAATTTCCCACATTTGGAGATTTGTTGTGTGCTTGTGTAGGTGTTAGAGTTGTCGTGTTCATCGTCTGTTGTTGCTGATGATGATGTTCTTGTGACGTCGGTTGTTGTTGCGGTATGGGTGATGGCTCCATTGGGTTTGGGTGATGACGCCACGGTATCTGTAATACCCCGTCCCTTCCGATGAATATCTCTGTAGCTTTTCGTTCAATTCCGACAAGGCCTTTATCAAACCCTGTTCAATTTCGATTGAACTTTCTTCAATGTCAATTTGAATCTTGATGTTCGAGATGATGTTATGATATTTATGAATGTCTAATGACAATGAATGTCAAGCTAGAGAGTTAGAATTGTTTCGGAAGTGTTGGAGTTTGTGTTTCTAAGTTAGAAACATGTTAGAAGTGAGAAATTTCACATGAAATGAATCCAGGGGGTCATTTATGTGCATTGTATGGTAGCTATGCGCGTAAAACCTGAAGCAGAATCGGTCTAGAGCTGATGACTCTCTTTTACGCACGTAAGTGCCATATTACGCACGTAATATTATTCTGCGTGCACAAAACATGGTGTAACGTACGTAACAGAGTTTCTGGGCACACACCGCGGTGGATTTGGCCGTCTACGCTTGTTGAATACTTTCTTACGCACGTAAGACCTCTTCTGCTTGCGTAAGAGAAGGTATAACTTGGGTAACATGGCAATTTCTAGGGGTAATTTGGTGAAATGTTGCGTTTTGGTGTTAGGGTTTATAAATACCCTTTTCTCTGACCTTGGTTCGTCATTTTCACTTTGAAACTCTCCCAAAACACTCTCAATTTGTCTCCCTTCATTCCTCCTTGATTCTCATTGATTCCCCTTCAATTCTTGAGGTAAGAACACGTCATTAATCTCTTCCTTTCATCATTTTTGTTCATGAATGGTGCATTTAGGGTTTTGGCCGAATTTGATGTTGGGATTTGATCTGTTGATTTCTGTTGAAATGGGAGTTGATTGGTGGTCGATTATGGTTGTTAGAGGTCCAAAATGCAAGGATCTGACTTCGGTTTTAGAGGTTTTTGAGTTTGAACGAAATGGGTATGTTCTTGAGCTAGGGTTTCAGGTTTGACGATTTTCTTGTCAAATCTGGAGTTGTTTTTGTTGTATCTTGGTAGATTGGAGTTGAGAATACATGAATTTGTATTGGTTGTGTGTGATTTGATGATTTTTTTCTAGGGTTCATAGAAATCCGAATTTGAAGCTGGAAAATCTAGATGATTTTGAGTTTGTTTCTTGAAATGGATGTTGGAATCTTGCTTATGAGATTGATTAGAACAAATGCATGTGTTTCAATTCGATTTTTATTGGTTGAATCGAAAGTTGGATTATTTGAGTAATTTGTCATTTGAGGACCAAATGAGATAGTGTGCATTTAGGGATGAAAATGTGATTTTGTTTATTTAAAAGATTAAATTAAATATCTTTGGAGTTTTGAGGATTAATTAGTGAACATTAAGGTACTATAGACTTAGTACTTGATTCGGAATATTTTGGAGACTAAATGGTAATTTTTTAAAGTTTAGGGACCGAACTATAATTTTACACCGAGGTGTAATATTTGGATTATCATGTTAGACTTTGGGCCGAAATAGATTTTCATAGTTTGTTTGAGAGTTTGGGTTTGCATATGTATTTGCACACATTTCGATACAATCATAGTACCATGTCTGATTTGTTCACGATGTGTCTGGTCTAGCTTTGTTTGGTTTCTAAGGAGACCAGTCATTCACTGGTGGACCGTATTCTGGATTATTTGCTCGGCTTCCAGATGAGTGTGGTAGCACTTTAAACACGTAGGTTGTGTCATCTGAATTCTATATATGTTTTACCATGTTGACCTCGGTATATAATTTGAAATAATTAATGGATTGTAAATCTTAAAATTTGATGTGTGTGAAAATCTTTGTTGTGGAAACTCGGTTTTCTCTGAAAAATGATTTTTGTTGTTGAAATAAATATTATGATTAATATTTATTATGATATATGCCATAAACACTCTGTTTTGGATTTTGAGAATATATTCCAGTGCGAATATTTTGTTTGAAAAAAGTATCTGTTTCTAAAAAACTAAATATTTTTGCAATAAATATTTCGTCTGAAAATTTGTTATCATTTTTGGGAAAATGATATGTTCTTTTTCCGTATGCTATCTATTGAACCTTTGAATATATAAATGTTTTGAAATGTTTCAGTAAAATGTTTTGTTTTGGGGCACCCAGCTACGAGATAACGTAGCATTTAATACACCGATGTTGTATCATTTGCTTACATATATGGTTCATCGAAGTATAATGTTGACTGTGCCAAATCTCGTATTGCTAAGGGTATGGGAACATGGTTATACAATATTGTTATATTCATCTAAGTTTCTTTTATTTTATTTTTTCATGTGGGTGGTTTCAATATCTATATCTCCACAAATTCTTTTGGTATTGATTTCTTCATTTGATTTGCTCCTAATGCCTGTGGATATCCATCAATATATATATATATATAATAGCTAGGGAGTTTTTCTCAGCTATTGACAAGTGACTCTTTATTTATTTATCACTTGTCTTCTACATAATTAATATATTATAATCCTTTAATTGTATTAAAGAAAAGCAACAATGCACTTCAATGTTTTGAATATTTTATGAAAAAGAGAACTAAATATGTTTTATTACGATTATAGTTGTCTATTTTATTTTTCTTAGACAAAAGGGATTTAATACTTTTTTTTTTGAGAAATTATAAAAGAAGGAGAGTGATTATACAAGAAAAAAAAACTTTAAAATCATTTAAATTTACTTAGTAATAAAATATAAAGATTTTATTGCTAAAGTTACTATTCAAGATTTACTTAGTAAAGAAAATATTAAGATGCTACAAAAATTGTGCTACACAATATATTTTTAAAATAATTTAACATAAATATGAAAAAAATATTTAATTTTTTTAACATGATAAATGAAATTAATAAAATTAATTTTATTTTATTCATTATTTTTATAAAAATAAATCCAATTAAATAAAAAAATTATATGTCCTTGTGCAACACAAGTATTGCGCTAAGGAAGCTTGTGAGTTTTTCCAAGTTTTCAAATGGCTTCATAGTTGATTGATACGTGTTTTTTTTTCATTATTACTCTTTAAAAAATATTGAATATATCAACTGTGAATTTATTTTTCTTATTATTATTCAATTAAAAATAAATAAATACACTATTATATTGACATATTTTATACATAAAAATAAATATATTGGCATATTTTAAAAGTATATCTTGATTTTTTTCAATTTTTTGACAAAAATCTGCTTAATTAATTGACAATTTATTTTCTAATAGTTTAAAATCAATTAATTTCTTTATATCTATATATCAAAAATTTGGTTACTATATCATATAAAAAATATATTTTTTTCACTTAACTTTGCTAAAACTTCTATTTTAAAATGAAAGTATATCATCTTTAATTATGATAAATTTAAGTAAATAATAATGATAAAGAAAATTAGTTTAGATTTCAAGATGAGGCATAAAAAATTGAGTGTTGAGAGTAAGAAGTTAGAATAAAAAATCTAATAGGAGTAAAATTTGGAATTAAAATCTAATATGAAAAGAGGAGACTAGATTACAAATTTTTGAAAAATATTAAATAAACATTTACACATTGGTTAGTTTGATAGGTAAAAATTTTCCAATATACTTAACAATAAATAAAATATATAAAATTTTATTATTTTACTATTAATTTAAAAATATTTTAATGAAAAATATAATTCATATTGCATAGTACGAAAATTATGATATGAAATATATCTATATTACCAATGTTATTTAATATAAGATAAGTCAATAAAAATTTTATTATAAATTTCTATAATGTAGGAAACAAAATGAAAGAATAATAATTTTTATTTTAACCTTTTATTTTATTAATAATATTTAATTAAAAAATTGATAGGTACTGTGCGTACGAGTATTATTCTAGTTTCTACAATATTATTACAAATTGCGTTCAAATGCCAACATATTGCTTGACATTTGGACAGATGATTGGGGTGGAATTAATTTAACATTTCTAAAATATTATTACAAATTGCGTCCTGTGTGTGTTTGGATTATGTTCTTTCTCTTGATTTTTTTTTCTTTTTAAATCAATGCCCAATCATTGGTTAGGAATTGTACTTTCTTTTATTAAAAAATTATTACGTTTAAGAAAGATTCTTTCAGTATTACCTTAAATTTTATTAAAAATGGCTGGAATAAATATGTCATCCTTAAATACCTTCAACAACCCAGGACCAGTCAAATTAAATATTCTAATTCAAAATTGAATTATAACAGAACTAAACAAAGATTATGATAGAACTAAACAAAGGTTTATAACTATATTTCAGAACTATGATATTGAGAATTCGATTACATATTTTATATCAGAATTAAAGATTATGATAGAAAAATTAAATTTGTTTGTATTTATATGGTATGATCACAAATAACTATCAATTGTCACTCAACTTTAGTCTTCCATTGTAGTCACTAAGCTTCAATCTTTTATCATTCAACTTAATTGTTTATACAATTTGGCCTCAACATATTTAACAAAATAAAAACTGACCAAATTAGAAATAAAATAATGTAAAATAACTAAATTTAAAAGCTAACAGAAGTTGAGTTGCAATCTGTACTTTCACCCTAAATTAATATATAGATGGAGAAATCAGAATTAGCTTTGGTTTAGTTTAGACAAAAATTAGTTTTCCCAAATAACAGTTTTGGAGTTGATTTATTGTTTTCTGGTTCAAGGAATTTTTTTGCCTTTAGCTCAAGGAATAGTTTGTTGATAAAGTTTGTTGACGACGACCTACCGTCCGATACACAGAGCTCAAGGTTGGTCAAGAAGAGTCGTTAGCCAAACGACAGTTCGTTGACTTGAATACCAAGTGGTTCAAAGCAAGCATTCTGCGAAAATCTAGCACTTACTAAATCTGCTTTTGCAGAGATAAATTTCAGGATCACCAATTTTAGAAAATCAAACAATAATTCTACTGAACATAAAATTGATGGACAGTAACAGTAATGTTTCTTTAAAAAAATTCTAACAGTTTTTTCTGTTTCTGAAACTTCTTTACAACCCCAGCTTTGGTTGTATCTTCTCAAAATTTTCATGTTAATTGTTCCAACATCACCATTTCTTGATGAAATATATTGGTTTGTTTTCAACCCCCCTGATGATTTTTTGAATCGCTCCAATAGTCCATATTGATCCCAGTTGGAAAATGCACTCTGTTCTTTATTTTCCCTATTGATTCTTCAAGAATTCCATAAATTTCAGTTTCTAACATTGATTTGAAAGATACCCTTTAAAACACAGCAGGTAAATTTCAAGATTTTTTCCTTTATATTAGTTACCATCATGAATCGAATTTTCAAACTTTAATATTGAAAATGACTTCAATAATTTTATGTTTGTATGATTAGACAGTTTTTTTCTTTTCTCAGGAAGTTACCAAGTTCATAAAGCTGAATGATATAATATATATGTCCGCAAACTGAGTTCGAATTAGTCTGAACAGAAGGCAGATATATTTTATTTACAATGTTGAATCATATTCAAGGAGTTGAGACATACAATATTCTGAAATCACCATCACCAATTCATGCCAAACAAATTGATCAGGACCAACATTCCAATAAAGGCCCTAATACTTCTGTCACATTTATCTACCAAGCTATTGTTGCAGAATTTTGTCGCAACGTAACCGTTACCTAGATGAAAAACCTCATGAATTACTCCCTTTGCATCTGTGTGGAAAACCCTTCTGATTATCAAAGTCATCACACCTGCAAGATTGATCTAAAGACATGGCAATTCTGGGGAAGAAAGGTCTGAAATCATTCAAAATAGACGAAAAACGCGTCGATGTTTACTGGGATTTTCGACAGGCAAAATTTTCAAGCAATCCTGAACCTTCCTCAGATTATTATGTTGCATTGGTTTATGATGAAGAGGTGTTTTGGTTATTGGAGATCTGAAGAAAGATGCTTATAAGCTAACTAAAAGAAGACCTTCTTTGGTTGAGCCGATATTATTATGCAAGAAAGAACATGTTTGTGGAAGAAAATTGTTCTGCACCAAAGCAATGTTTCCAAACAACAAAAAAGAGTATGTGATAGTGATCGAAATCTCATTGTCCGGAGTTGGAGATCCTGAAATGTGGATTAGCATAGATGGGTTTGAAGTGATTCATGTGATGAACTTAAATTGGAGATTTAGAGGGAATGAAAGTGTCACAGTTAGTGGATCACCATTGCAGATTTTCTGGGATGTCCATGAC
>CAODLS011454735.1:0-16180 GCA_948243855.1 Flueggea neowawraea | reverse complement strand
TGCACGAGGAAACATGGAGTAATTTACGGAGCACACGTTCAAAGTGGGAACATGTAAGAGTTTTTTAGGGCACAACGTCAAATAAAAAGGTGGGTTTTCTCAGAAATATAGGACGTGGAGAGAGAATGTGGCTATCTGGCCGGAAGAAAATCAAGTATAAAAGGGGGATCACTACAGGACAAACACACACACCAACACCCATCATTATCTTTGTTTTTACTCTGCAAGTTTTTATTTCCACAGTAGCATAGTTCTCTTTTTGTGCAAGACTTGAGTTCGTTGTTTGTATTGACCATGGCCTCAATAGGTTCTTTTGAGTCAAATGTAAGCTCATGAGTTCTCTCTTAATTTAATTAATCTTTTATTTTACTCGTTGTTTCTTTATTCGTTACGATTATTCGATTGGTATGTTTGAAAGTCCTAATCCTTTAGGCAACACCGAACCACATATAATTTTAAACCTCTCAAATCTTGCATCCTCGACCGTTTGATTCCCTAAGGAGAATTTTGAGAACAATTAGTTCTAAGTAAAACTAGGTTTGTCTTTTACCGAAAAAAAAAACTAGGTTTGTCATCTTGATATCATTGCACCGAATATCAACAAAAACTGGATATGGGACCAAAACCTGTCAGACAAGAGTTAGATGTGAACCATAACCACTGAATAACTCATATGTGGACCATTGTCACTATAAAATATCAAGCGTGGACTCCTGCCACTAGAGAATATTCACGTGTGTTGCACTACTCACGGGTTACCACCTACCATGTAACTGCATGCTACCATCAACCCTGATAGCTAAGTCTTCGCATTGGTATACCAAAGGTTACGTTTGACCCCGTAACAAAAGGTGCCCATATCGAACATTTTTCCGAAAACATGTTGAATTATTTATTAAAAAATATTCAAATTACTGAACATAGTATTTATACCAAAATACAAACATTTTCAGACAAAATGTTTACTACAGAAAATCCTTTTATTTACTTCAGAACAGAATACTTATCGAAGAAAATATATTTATTTCAGAATAAATCATTTGACTCGAAAGATATTCTTAAATCCTAAAAGAATAATTTCCATAACATATACATAATATTTATTTTCAAAAACGTTCAAAATTTCCAAACAAAATTTAATTTCCACAACAGAGGTTTCACATAAGTTAAATTTTTAGGATTTTCTATCCTTTATTTATTTCAGATTACATACAAAGGTTCTGACATAGCGAAGATATCATTTCACTCACCTGGTAATCCAAGCTGAATGGTCTAATCACGTATCACTGGTGATCAGCTAACCTCGCTGACCAGTATACAAAGCTGAAACAATTAATGTAAGACAATTGTCAAACTGTGGTACTATGACAATACTGAATGCATGATATACAGATGCAAATGCAGACACTCGATCTACGACGAAAACCCTATTTCGTTCGAAGATCTAACTCTGAAACCTTGAAAATTGGAATCTACCCGAAATTCCAGTTGAGTTCCTCAAATTTTGTAAAATTACCTTTTGGTCCTCGGGGTTGGCAAATTACCTTTTGGTCATCGGGATTGGAAAATTATAACTTAGTCCCTAAAATATTTAGGATTTTTTATTTGGTCATCAAAGTATTTAAAATTTATTTTTAAATCTTCAACTTTGCTAAAATTACAAATTTATCCTAAACTTTCCTATAACTAAAAAAATGGCCTTTTACTTTTCAAAATTACAAATTTGACCAATTTTTAAAATATCAATTCAGTCCCTACAAAAAATTTCCAGAATTTCTGACAATAACAATTTTGGTCATTTTCACTCAAAAATACACCAAATGGTCCCAACAACTAAAACCCGATTTTTCCTCCATTTTTCTCAAATCGAAACTTCATCCTTATGTCCTCCAACAACCCAAGAATGTGAAAATCATCCCCAACATTTCCAGAAATCAATAACAACCAAAACAGTCCACAAATATCCTCATTTCACCAAAAAACACAACACCAACAAAGACCATTCATTTCTATGTTTCCTTCCTATTATTTCATCAAGATATAACCAAGAGGAACTCAAAAACATTCCCAGAATTCAACCCAAATGAACAACCACAACCATGAAGAGAAATCATTTAACAGAAACTAAATCTGAAAAATGAAGGTAAAAATGGACTGAAGAGAGAAAGTATTTTCTTACCTTGGTTCAGTGAGGAAGACGAAGGAAATGGAGAGAAAATCGTAAAGAGGACTGAAGAGGAAATGCAGGAGAGAATAATTCAACAAAAATGAAGGACAATGGTTGGGTGTCGACAGAGAATAGTTCGTGCAAAGTATGGAGAAAATCAGAGTTGGTGAAAGAGTATGGGCTGCTATTGACTTATGAGGCACGTTCAAAACAGCGGCATTTTGGTGAGTGGCTGGCGGAGTTCACGAGGACGACATGCGGAGACAAGTGACGACAGCTCCACTGTTCCAAAATGCCGTGTCGTTTTTCGGCTGCTTAGTTGCACATTGAACATAGATAAACGACAGCCCTTCCATGCCAAACGACTTGTAGCATTCCAGTTACACTCAAACAACAGGTCACACCTTCTTCCTTCTATTTCTGATTTTATTTTTGATTTTTAACCAATTTCCACTTAATTAATTACTCTAATCACTTCAAAAATTTCATAAATCACCAAAATAAAAATTTTAAAACATAAAATTTTTATTATTCCAATATTAAAAATTATTTTCTAAATTAATAAAAATTGCGGGGTATTACAGGCATGGTTCGGTGACCCCCTTCGACGCCGGCAGAACCCCATATATAGTATGGGGTCCCGTCGGAGTTTGCAGCTGCAGGACCCCTCCCCCGACAGTGTGAGAGGAAGGTTGAAGACGAAGAAGTTCTGTCTTTATTTTTATTTTTTTACTCTTGGGACTAAAACGACATCCAAAGAATTAAAAAAAATAACACCTGGGGCCTGAAACGACGTCGTTTCAAGCCCTAGGGCTTAAAAAATGAAGACACAACTCTTGTGCAAATCAGACAATGAGCTTCAACAAAGGAGCAAAACAAGCAGCCACGACAACTTTGGAGAAGGAAAGTTGAAAGGAACCGAGCCGCCACCGTACCACTTCGCCTCCATCTGTCCGTCCGTCCATCTACTGGAGAAGGTAAGTTGAACACAAAACACTCTCTTTCTTTAAAAGTTTAAGTTGAAGTGATTTTTAAGGTTTGAAATTGAATTTGATGATGTTGAATTGTTGATTGTTTTTTATTGAATGGTTGTTGTTGAGATATGTATATCGAAATAGTTGCTGAGATGGAGAATCTGATATTTTTAATTGTTGAATTTATTTAAATTGAATTTGCTTGATGTTTGAAATTGAAGCAGATTTCTTATGCCACTATGCCAGATTTGCCTTTCTTATTTGGAAGGATTTCTTTGAATATGCTCCCTTATTTCCATTAATATCAATTGTTCTGTTGTGTTTGCATATATTTTTCTGGTTTAGACAAAATTGTTGTTTGGCATAAGTTTAATCAAAACTCTAGATGTTAGAATAGACAGATAGATATTGCGAAGTTTTTTGGCCAGGAACACGACCAATTATTTCATGATGAATTGAGCTAATGTACTAAGTTTTCTAGGAATTTGGACTATTTTCGGACTATTTTTAAAGTAACTAGGATTAGGATTCTCTAAAAGGGGTAAATTTAGTAAATTTGGTTGTTTATGGAAAAAGTGTATGTAACTGGGATGTGTTCTTCCCTTTGAAAGTAATTATAGCTTTGACAAATGTAGCCTAATTGATACAATCAGGTTAGCCTTCTGAAAAGAATAACTTGTACACACATTCTCACGGGGTCAGATTCTTGCAGAACCTCGGGACTCCCGCATTCTCGAAGTTAAGCCTTGATCAGCCTCGATGCTCACTAGTTTTGCGGGGATAGCTCCCGACCAGTGTGGTGCCCAGGATGGTACGCCATCCTTTGTAGTCAAGTCCTAGCCCAGCGACAAGCTTCCCAAACTTAATTGGGTCGACATACCTAACTCGAGATAGACGCAACACCTGCGACATGCACCCACACCTTATGTTGCCCAGCTACCGAGGTTTTCATCCACCAGCAAGCATCTCTTGCATCCTGCGTTGTCACGACTAACGGGTCATGACATTCTCCCCCACTCAATTCATGCACGTCCTTGTGCATGTGGGGAACTCTGACCTTCAAAGATTAGCCCGGATTTGTGCGCAACTTCCCTGCATACTCATCTTCCTCATCTCCAACGGGGAGACCCACTTGCGAACACCCTCAGGTAGCGAAAGGGTGCGAGCGTTGCGTGAGCTCGTCCGTGAGTGTGTTAGACCCGCCTTGTGAGCGCTTGGTGAAGTTCACTGCAGATTTTTGCCTGGGCATCCTCGCCGCGTTGAGGACCCGATTGTTACCACCCAAGTGCTTAGTATGCGAGCGTGATGACAGCTCTTCCGCGTGATCGTCCGGAATAGCAATTGGCAATGCAGTGTGAACGAATGGCTCTGATACCACTCTGTCACGGGGTCAGAGTCTTGGCGCAGGGATTTTCCCTTGCGGCACCCCGTGACTTCTGCATTTCCAAGGTTAAGTCTCGATCAGTCTCGATACTCACTGGTTTCGCCCTCCCGTTGGCTCATCAAGGGAGCGAGGATAGCTCTTGACCAGTGTGGTGCCCAAGATGGTACGCCGTCCTTCATACAAGCTCCCCAAACTTAATTGGGTCGGCAACTCTAGATAAACGCAACACCTACAACACCTATTCACACCTTCCATTGCCCCGCTACTGAGGTTTTCATCCACCAGCAAACATCTCGCGCATCCTGCATTATCACGACTAACGGGTCGTGACAACATGCTCTGTTTCTGGTGCCAAGATAGAATGAATGTACTTAAAACTAATCCATAGCAAGTATCTTTAAACTTGGTGCTTCATGGCATTACGGCTTCATGATAATCACTTGAGGAAGTACATCTAGTATTTGTACATCCAGGAGAAATGTAGCATGATGTCAGTTTTGAGGAAAAAAAATCATTTTCTGGCATTTTTGTGAATACAATTCTGAGCCAAAAACAAATTTGTGCCAAATTTGATTTTTGTCTTCCTTTAGGACCTTGAGTAGTATGCAGCACAGAATGCTGTTCAAAAATGGAAAAAGCTTCTTGTGAGTAGTACCAAATTTTGTTTTTCCTTCGCTTAAATCAAAGCATATTCTTAGGGTCCATATACAATATTTAGGTCTACTTAAGCTGTTGCCTTCATATGTTAAGTATCATGTAAAAAAATGCCTACACTTTCTATTTTTATTGATGCAAAATATATAGTTATTTAGGATGAATTTACCATTTTTACCCCTTGGAAAGGCACCAAGACTCCACCGTTTTGGTATCGTTGGTGGTATAAATGGTGCCTCTTTGAGAATTTCTTCTGCGTCCACCATTGACCACAAGGATGGCATTGAACATGTAAAATCTCATTTTATAAATTAAATAAATTAAACATAATTTAAATAAAAAAAACAAGAGTATGTAAATCGATTTTGCTTGATGTGTTAGGTCCTAAAGAATATTTTTTGTCCCTCGAAGAAAATAATCTCGATTATTAAATAATTTATGGCAATTATTTTCTTAGAATTCAATAAGTACTTCCCAAAACTTAAATGGTATTGGGGAGTTAAGTACAATAAATATCACATTAATAACCCAACAACTCAAAATTATTTTGATTTTACAATTCACAGGAACACAAAGGAGAAAGTTGAGAGAAAGAGATTTTTAAAATTGTTGGCGCTTAGAGTGCGAGCTCACACCCCTTAGTTATATAGGTGAGTAAAATACAAAGTATTAATAAATAAAATTAATATGTTTAATTTGATGTGTGTAACATAAGACTTATTTAATATTAGTAACATAAAAATTTGACTAAAATGAATTAACATTTGTAACATCATATTTTCTAACGTAAAATTTTGACCTACTAAGTATCATTCATTTGAATAATTCAACTCGTTAAAATCTATAAAATTAATTGAGCATATATATAAAGATTGAGATTGCTACAAATAAATTAACAATAGAAAGTTTGAAATATTAAGAAGGCTAACCACTAATCTTTCATCACAGCAAGCAAAGAAGATCATCCATTTCAATGGCCACTGAAAAGGTTATGGCTATCCATCGGCTCTCTTTCGTCACCATCTTATGCATTGCTGTGCTACTTAATTCAGGTACCATTTTTATATTTGCATATTTTCATTACTATAAATTATACAGAACAGTTCCATCCTTAAAAAGATCTCTCTCTCTCTCTCGACAAAGTAAAATAATGTATGCATTTCGTTTCAATCACTTTTATAAACAAGTATTGTATAGTGTTTATTCGTTAAAATTGATGGAAACCACTATTTTATTAATATTTATATTATTATAAGTTATTTTACGTAATAGTTTAAATAGTATTTCTTCTATTGACATATAACTGGATATGAACGAAAGCGCCAATACATAGGATTCATATTGTTGTTCGTGAAAAGAAAACAAAAATCAATTTTCGTTATGAATTATTTACAGAACCCTTGAATTACGAGTTTTCTTGATAAATATGATTACTTCAATTTTTAAATTTGAAGAAGACTTATTTAATTAACAAACACTAGCTCTACCTAATTTAACAAATATGTGCGAACTATGAAACTTGTCAAGAAAAAATACAAAATTTAAATTTTATAACAAATTTAATTTGCCACGGTTATCTTTTTTTTGTCAAAGTTTTCCGCCATCTTACCAACGTGAATTTAATTTTTTTTATAATTGCCCACATGATAGTTGTTTTACCCTTTCTATTTTACAATACCTAATAAATTTTTTATAATTGCCCATTTGATAGTTGTTTTACCCTTCTATTTTAATTTTTTATCTCTGAAAATTTTATCTATATTTGTACTAATTAAATACAAATTATGATGATAATTAGTGACAGGACCAATCGGTGCAATAAATGTGCCAGTAGCTTGCCTGGGGCCATGTGCTCAGATATCAGATTGCCACAAAGCTTGCATTACTAAAGGACATCCCAAGGGAGGTGCATGTATGGGCTTCAGCTTCCCCAAGCCCAAGCTCGACTGTTGTTGCAACAATGCCTGATCATTTCTCTTTCTCAATTACATGTTTTTGGCTCAATAAGAATAAATAATTGCATCTTTAAATCACCCATGGTGCAGTAATATTGTCATGCATATTATGTTTTGATGTTTTCATTTAAATCTAGTGTTTGATAACGTATTGTGTTGACATACACAAGAACCCTTTTGGTAAAAATCCTAATCCCGCCATAACATTACGGGCCCAAGCTAGTTGGGTCAATATATTGAGGTGCCACATTAATACGAGAGGCTTTTATACATTTACCTAGCCCAGGTTCACAAACTACAGATATCACAGCCCACTTTTAAAATTTAGGTAAAAATCATAAAATTAAGGATGCGTAAACCAACTTTATAAATACAAATTCATGTAATTTATTTAAAATTTATTTAGAATCCGTTATAAACAACATTTAAACAAGATAACAAAAATATATTGTTTACATATAAACAACACATAAACAAGACGCAATGAATTTATAAATACAAACAACATATCAACATCTAAATATCAATAACATAAAAACAAGACGATGTGTGATTTGTAAAGTCGCACCGTGAATCTGAAAAGTTATGCACATGTGGACAAAATACTGCATAAGTGAGTCTATAATAAGCAAAAATGGTTCGTAGGAATAAATATTGCAATTTTTTTTTGTGAATCACGTAATTACCACTTAATACTAGGATAACATTGGGTTGAAAAACGGTGTGGTGGGTTTGGAAACTCTGGTATATTTGATTAAAAAAATACGCTCAATTGATTTTGAGCATTTGGAAAATTATTTGAATTGGAATTTAGGGAAATGGTTGATTGAAATTTGGATCCTTTTTTTTAGGAGATTAAATTTTTTTTTATTAAGAAAAGATGAGAGAAGTGTGGATAAACTGCAAACGTTAGACTTATTTATAGGCAAATTAAATTAATCATAATTTTTTTTAAAAAAAATAACGGTTCACTTTCAACGATAAAAGTGAACAAGGCCGAACCACATGAGTAGTTGTTGTTTCAAACCATTACTCTATTCGATCTGTGCTCGACGGGCTCTAAATGTTGCAAGTTAGAGGTGGCTAGAGGCGAATGGATTTTGGTGGGCATATGGATCCAGCCGAGATAGGTAGGGTTTTGGTTATTTTGGGTCTATTTGACCCAACCCATTGCTCTATCCGAGCATATAACTTAATCATAATAGTTTAAGATCAGGTCTATTTATCCCACTTTTTCTGGGCTTATATTTTTGTAATTGGGTTAATTACGCTATACACAAATTTTGCTTTTTTAATTGTTGTCCAGCATTTAGCTCTTTATATGGCAATAACAGAGATCAGTATACTTTTTTAAAAACTTTTACCCCTTATTTCCTCTTTCTCTTGTCTCTCTCTTTTGTCACTTCTCTATTTCCTTGTCTGTTTCTCTCCTCCTTTTTGTTTCTCTCATTCTCCCTCTTTTTTTCTCTCTCTCCTTTCTCTATTGTCATCCACCATTGATCTCTCTTTCTCTCCCCTCACCTCTCTCGTCTGTGCCTTGTCTCCTCTTCTGCCCCTTCAACCTCCACTCTCTCACCCATCCTCGTCCACTCTCCTCTTTATGTTTTCGTTCTCTCTCTCATCATTGGTTCTCCCCGCCCTAGTCTTCTTTGTTCGTCGACACCACGTATGTTGTTGTTGGAACCTTAGATCTGCTAACGTGATCGAACTGGAGAAGAACGTGACAATTGGAGGGGGATTTTTGAAGGAGAAGAGATTCTTTGTCGCAACGGACCATATGGAGACTTACGACGACGATAATTGGGGGAGCCGCCACTGCAATGTGTAGATTTGTTGAAAATTAATGGTGTTTGGTGGCAGCGGTTAGGGTTTGCCAAATCCTAGCTGCTTATGTTTCTATGTAAAATAGTTTTTTAAGTCCATTAGTTTGCTGAAATTATACTTTAGTTCTTAACTTTGTAAAATAACACTTTTGATACATAATATTTTTATTTCAGTTTATTTCTAATTTTTAAAAGATTTATTTAAAGTTTATTTTTTATTTATGATTTTTAAGGTTTATTTAAGGTTGATTTTTAGTTCTTAAAAGTTTTTAAGTTTTTAGAAGGTTTATTTAAATTTTTTAAAAGTTTTTTTAAGTTTCTAAAAGGTTTTTCAAAGTATTATTTAAGATTTATTTAATGTTATTTTTTAGATTTTTAAAATTTTTAAATAGTTTTTTTAGTTTTTACAAATTTTAAAAAAGTTTATTTAAGATTAATTTTTTATTTATGGATTTTAAAAAGTTTATTTTATGGTTTATTAAGGTTAAAAATCTATAAAAAAAAACTTAAAATGAAAAAGTTGGAAAAGAAAGAAAACTAACTAGAAAAAGAATGTGGACTAAATTGAAAAAAAAAAAAGAAAAAAAATTAGAAATTTTAAAAATACTAGGGCCAAATTGTGGGAAAATGTATAAAATGATGCATATTTAAGGTTTATTTAAGACTCTCAAAATGTTTATTTTAGGTTTATATTTTCTATTTAAGGTTAATTTTTTCTATTTGAGGTTTATATTTCTATTTAAGGTTTTTTAGGTTTAGTTAAAAGGTTTATGAAAGATTTTTAAAAGGTTTATTTAAGGTTTATATTTTCTATTTAAGGTTTATTTATGGTTTATTTTTCTAGTTAAGGTTTATTTATAGTTTTTTTCTATTTAAGTTTTATTTTTTATTTAATAAAAAAAAAAAGAATTTCCTAATTTCCGTACGGAAAAAAGATTATTTTCGTACGGAAGGATAAAAAGCTCCATATGAGGAAAAATCAAAATGTAAGTGCAATATTTTGTAATTAAATTTTCAAATGGGCCTATTTTTATAGGTTGCCTTTGTAATTCTATCATTTATCATTAATGAATTCTTCTCCTTTGTAATTCTATCATTTATCATTAATGAATTCTTCTCTTTGGGCGGGAAAGAAAAAAAGAAATGTTTGACCAATATGAAAGATTTTAAATTGAATGGTTATATCGTCCATTGATAACCAGTCATCAGTGCATAGAAATCCCAACTTAATTAAGATTAGAAAAGATTACCAAAGGTGGATCAATAAAAAAGAAATCGATGTAGTGACGGAGACTGACGTCACTCACGGGAACCAAACACCCCCTAAGTTCGTCATGACGATATCGCATGGAGTCAGCATTTGAGGAATGTGTGGTTTTGGCAACAAATGACTTCATTATAAGCCATCATAGCTAGCTTAAGAGTTAAAAAGGAATACATTCCAAGAATTCGTCATCAGAATTGTCATGTTAGTTAATTATGGGATAATTTAGAAATATTCTCAAGTTAAATACTAGAACAAGTTGGAATTAATTTTTAGAATTTTAAATTGAGATATGAAGTTATAGAACAATTTAGTATATTGATGTGATTGTGTCAAATTAATATCGAATTGTTTATATTTTAGTTATAATAAGCATGATGAAAATTTCTAAGTTACATCTCTTTCAAGTGTTATAAACAGATGGACGAATTAATGAAGTGTCCCAACAAAATAACCTATAATACTGGGTCATATTCAACCTTGAAAGGAAGTTTCAACCATTAATCGGAGATTTAACCGCAGTACTTAAATTCAGTAAAATTAAACAGAATCTGTTCCAAAAATAGATGAATAAAAGAAAGCCCTCATCCACATGACACTTATGTGGATTTCGCTCCCTTCTTATATAAATTAATACAACGTTAGTGGGATTTGCAAATAAAAATCCAAAATTATTTTTCAAGTAGAGAATTCTCTTTCGTTTATTTAAAAAAAAAAAGATTAGTGATCATGACGAGCTTCAGAACAACCCTTCCAAAATGTGGTCAAATTGGTGCAGTAGTGATCAGGAGCCCATGGAGCTCTAGGATCTTCGTCCCTGTAACAAGGCATTTCCAGGTATATCACTTTCATCATCTAATCATCTAATTGGTTTAATTCAGAAAAATCGTACATGCTAAAATCACATTAATTAATTAATATATGTAAGCCAGGCAAGTATGCGCAATGAAGCAACTGCATCCGAAACAGCTACTCAGGCAACCAAACAAGCTGCTAATGAGGCAACCAACGTTGGCCAAGATGTCAAAAACAAGGCTGCTTCAGCTGCTGAAGATGTAAGTGCAATGGCTCTAGCTGATTTTTTATTTATAGGTTGTTTTTTATTTATTTCCACCGAAAATTAAATCCACAACTTATTAGTGTTGGAATTGACTACAGCACTAATGAACTATAAACTCGTTGGTTACTGTGGGTAATAATTTTCTACTTGATTTGTTAATATCATTGGATGGTTAAATAATGGTCTTTTAAATATACATCTCAAATTTAAATAAATAAAGTTATGTTAATTCGATTCACCAAATAAAATTAATCACAAAATAAATCCTTTTTTCTCTTTCTTTTTCGTTTTCTGAAACACAATGTTGAGGAAACTAATGAAGGGCTAATTAGAAGTTGGGTTCCAAATGTGACGTGGTAGGTGAAACAAAAAGCAAAAGAAGTTGCGAAGGAGACATCAAATGCAGCAGAGGATGTATCAGAGAAAGCAAAGCAAACGGCACAAGACGTATGGGGATCGGTTAAAGAGACCACACAAAAGATGAAGGACAATCTTGCAGCCACAGCTGAGGACTCCAAACAATTCGTTAAAGAGAACGCCGAGACTGTAAAGCGCTCCATGAACACCAAAAATTGAGCTTTCACTACTCTCTCTTCTATTTTTACCATTTTTGGTCCCTACCTTCCCAAAGTTTTCATCTTTACGTCAATAACTTGCTTCTAGTGTTCATATAACTATGATTAGTACTACTCAGATATATGCACTTTGATATATGAGCTCTAAGGATAAAGCTGCATGAACATTCTATCGCTAAACAATTAATAAAACAGTCTTGACGTACTTAATTTGCCATTTCAAAAGCATGAGTTTGAATATATATTTATTTAACAAGCAAATTTATTTTTATGAAATCTCGCCTGCTACATATGACAATATATTATACATTATATGTTGAAAACAAAACATATGTGGGAAACAAAAAAAAAAAGCTTTATTCAATAGTGTTTGTTGACAACAAAGATATTAATAAAATATTTTATTCATTAATTTAAATAATTGGATATGTGCATTGTTAAATTTGTATGATCTAATTTCTTATAATAAAAATTTTTTTTTCTATTGTTACTTTTAATGTGTGAAAATAGTTCGAGCAGTGAAGGTTTATTTTGCTTGCGTGATTTACTTTTTTACGGATTAGATAGATGAATAAAATACTTGTAAATTTTTTTCTGAAATTCAAATGTTTGTCAGATAATTGAAATTGTGAAGTATATAGAAGATTCTCGCTACAAATCAAATAGACAAAAATTCTATAAGTGTTCAAATGAAACGAAATTCACAAAACCATTCCGAATCCAATCTGCAAATCCAATCGGTGATATATATGTGAATGTGATCCAGTGTACACAAGAATTAGAAACTAGATCTACCTAGGACATTTTCCGCATATATTCTCGTATATGCTCTGCTCTCTCATGTAATTGGTCCGAAACCAAAATATTCAACGTTGGAGTCGGAACTCCACAGCAAAGAAATCGTGTCACCTCCGCATACCGCATTGCACAACAAAGCGACACATGACGCGCGCGCAGAACCACGTGAACATCCACCACATAAGAAAATCCAACACAGACTCGATCTCAACTCGAACCCAACTCAGCTTTCATTTTGTTTGTAACGGACGGAAATAATCCAGAAACCCTAGAACTCAAGCCAATCCCATGCCACGGTGATGACACAACACAGATGTGGCGAAAACCTAGATGTATGTCAGATGCCTTTCTCTCGAAGGCATCACTGTGAACATAACCAAATTTAATTAAAGGGGTTTCGCTATGAGATAAAGACGAGAAAGAAAAAAATAAAGAAAAGAAAGGGATTGAGAGGGTATTGGAGGATTTAAGGGAGAGGGTTACGTCAGGTTTGCATGGACACGTTGCGAGAGATTATGAACAGCGCCGCTTAAACGGACGAATCCAAACAAACCCTAGACGTGAAAGCAATACAAAGTTGGTCAGAGAGAGTAGAGAGTCGGTCCAGAATTTTAATTTATCACACAATAAAAAAAGGTTTTATCAATAAAAAAGAGTAATTGTAAATGGTTGAGATGGTGGAAGAGAGTTTTGAGTGAGATGTTGAATTGTTGTGTAGTAGAGTAGAGATGGTGTGTGAAATTCTCGATTTAATGTGTTGTTGTGGATATGTTCTTGTGTTACGTTCATCTACTGATGTATTGTTCGTTTTGGGTTTATGGGTTCTCACAGTTTTATTCTTGAAAAGGCGTCTCAGTAGTTTGAAGGTGATTATAAGCGACCTTTGGCCTTGACTACTATGCAATGTGGGAGTATGACATTATAATAGCATCCAGTCGAGTCTAAGGGACTGAGGAACACAGTTTTTAACCCAACGGCTTTTTGCTATGGTCTTCACATACGGGGTCAATTGTTGTGGACCATGTCCACACGCTAAACCCGTCCACTGAGATATTGTTCGCTCTGGACTCATGGACCCTCACGGTTTTATCCTTAAAAAAACGTCTCAGTAGTTTGAAGGAGAAAGGTGTTTATAAGCGACCTTTGGCCCCGGCTTCTAAACGATGTGGGAGTATGACACTATATGTGTAATAAATTTCTTCATTGTAATATGTTTCACAATTATATATTCCTTTCCATTTTTATTTATTTTTTATTTTACGTTGTCTTTCATAAGCCAAAATGTGACATTTGTAACAGATTTAGTATTGTTAAACTATAGATCTATTGAAAAACTATGAATGTATTGATGGATGAATTACTTAAAATAATTTTTCATTTGTTAGTTTAGTGGAGTAATAAAAATTAAGATTGAGAAAAATTAAAATTTTTACTTGATTTATTCAAATAAAATTAATTTGATTAGAACTAAAATTTTCAATTTAATATTATTTGGAGTTGCATATGTGTTTTAACATATCATAAGGTGTTAAATTAGTACTTTCAGCTCTGACAAAAGAAAAATTAGTCCTTTCAGCAATCAGAAGACATTATATGAACATGTTTAGTTTAATTATTGTGTTACTATTTTAACTAATCAGAAGAGAATTTTTTAAATTAAATAGTAAATAAAATTAACTCTACTTTAATTAACCAACCGGTTTATAATTTATTAGAACTGTAGTCAATTTTAATACTAAAAAGTTGTGAGTTCTATTTTCAGTGAAAATAAATATAAAAATAAAAACTCTACTTTAATTTATAAATTTTTTATCTGAACTCTATCTAAATATATCACAGCAAGATAAATAAGAATGCAAATCATACATACGACTGGAAACCATCATTTCATAATAATAGACACATTTTTTATTTTAAATATTTTAAAATATATGTATAGATTCTTTATTGTATTTATTACTAGCAAAGTTATAATATTGTCCTTATTTTATTTTTTTAATTTATTTATTAATTACCAACATATTTGTTCAAAATATATAAATAAAAACTTATGAAATTAAATTAATTTAACTAATAAAACTATTATTCCTTATTTTATGTGAAAAGTGGTTAGTATCTATTATTATAGAACAAAGATAGTGAAGGATCTACTTAGTAAAAAGTGAGGTCCAAGGTAATAAAATTGATAGTAATTATCTATATTATAAGTCAATTTCCCTTATATGTTCATATTGGACCCCATTAAAATTCTTAGACTACAATATTTCATTTAATGAAAAAATATTGAGGAAATTACTCAGTGTGTCCATTTTTTGTATTTAAATTTAAGTCATAAAACAACAATCTCTACAATAACTATAATTCAACACTCTCAATTTAAATTTTCAGAATGCTACAAAGCAGTGTATTTCACACGCTATATAACTTAAATGTCAATTTCTCTCTCCTCTCTCCTTATTCTCTCGAGGGTTCCTGTTATTTCCTATCTCTCACTCTTCTCTCCAAACCTTCTTGTTACGACTTGTTTATCTCCTCCACCCTCCGTCGCACGAAGGTCGTCGTTCTCCTCCACCACCATCGCAATCGTGTGTTGCATCCTCCTTGGTCAATTTCTCTCTCCAACGTCATCAATATGCACCCTCGCTCTGCCCATTCTTCTTTTTATTTTATTTTCCCCATTTTTCGCACAAGAATGAGAGATGAGAGTGGTGCAACGTGACCAAGAGAGGGTGAGAGAGCAAGTTGTGAGATCCGACAAAGAGAGCAGCAGAGAGAGAGGAGCATTGGGAGGGCGACGATCATGAGAGAAAGAGAGAGAGATAGGAGCGTTGGGAGGGAAACGAACGTGAGAAAGAGGTCGAGAGAGCAAAGATGTGTGCGGGATTTTCAAAGATTGATGGTTGCGGCGTCAAGGGAGGGCGACAGTTCCATGAAAAATTTATACTCATTTTTGTATCTGCAATACTAAGAACATTTTGTACTCATTTTCGCATCTACAATACTGAGAATATTTTGTACTCATTTTCATGTCTGCAATACTGAGAACATTTTGTACTCATTTTCGTATGAGCAAAACTAAGAACAATTTGTTCTCACTTTGTACTCATTTCTTATTTTGGAATTCTGAGTACATTTTATTCTCGTGTTGTACTCTTTTTCTATCGTGTATGCTTAATTTGTACCCAATTTTGTACTTATTTTTCGTATCTGTAATACAAAAAATATTTTGTACTCATTTTCGTATTTGCAATATTGTTTTGTACTCATTTTCATATCTGCAATACTAAGAACATTTTGTACTCATTTTCATATGAACAAATTGAGAACAATTTTTTTTCACTTTGTACTCATTTTGTATTTGGAATTCTGAGTACATTTTGTTTTCGTGTTGTACTCATTTTCTATTGTGTAGTCAAACTTTTGTGGTGCATGATCAACTTTTTGACACGTGGTCAATACACAGTCAATTTTTTACGCGTGGTCAAAAAGTCAAAATTTGGCATTTTTGTAATTGCATTAAATGAGT
>CAODLS011454559.1:0-16062 GCA_948243855.1 Flueggea neowawraea | reverse complement strand
CCAAATCCATATCCTCCACTGTTGTCCTGTCCTTCCATCCTCCTGCTTCATTCAGTGCCGAAATTCTCCATACACCAGCAGTTCCTGCATCATTATTTTCATTAATAAAATGTTCATTAAAACATTAAATCTCATTTATGAACTCTATGATTCACTCAAAAAATTGTATGGGTTAATAACACCCATGGTCACAAAAGTTAGGAAAAAAGTTCACTTAAGTCACAAAAGTCATTTTTTTTACCACAGTCACAAAAATTTGATTAGATCATAACCATGGTCACGACAACAGGAATTTGAGTAATTGTCAGCTTACGTGTACATATAGGAAGACAATTAGGACTGTCATATAAGCAGAAAATGTCATTTGGACTAGCAAATATGGCAATAAAATTAAAAAATGTAAATTTTATTTTTTTATTATAAAAAAATATTTCTTATTAATTTTAAGCAATGTTAAGTTTGACAAATATTATAAATTTATTATCTAACATATAGTATAAATTTATTTTAAGTGATAACGTATTTAGACTCAATTAATTATTTCTTATATTTTATTAGAAAAAATAGGAATTTTTATGAAACCAATAAAAAGTACTTATTAGAACCAATTAATTATTTCCTATATTTTATGAGAAAAAATAGGAATTTTTATTTCTTTATGAGAAAAAAATATGAATTTTTGTTTCTCTATTTTATGAAAAAAATAGGGAATTTTATTTTTTATAAGAAAAAATAGGAATTTTTATTTGGACCCAATTTTTATTTTTAATTTGACTGTATCTATACTTTTTAATATAGTAGCATTTGATGTAGAAAAAGATTTATTGTAAGTGGCAACGCATGTAAACCCAATTAATTATTTTCTATGTTTTATGAGAAAAAATAAGATTTTTTTATCAAACCAATAAAAGAGTATGTATTTGGACCCAATTAATTATTTCCTATATTTTATGAGAAAAAAATAGAAATTTTTATTTTTGATGAGAAAAATATGAATTTTCATTCCTATATTTTATGAGAAAAAATGGAAATTTTTATTTGGACCAAATTTTAATTTAATTGCCACGATTGCTGGTCTATGTGATATTTTCTGCTTACTTAGTTGTCCCACTTGTCATTTTAAATGTACATGAAAATTACTCAAATTTCTATTGTTATCACCATGGTTGTAATTTAATCAAACTTCTGTGACCGTGATAAAAAAAAAAAAAGATTTTTGTGACTTTAATAAACTTTTTTCCTAACTTTTGTTACCATGAATGTATTAACCCAATTGTATGGAAAAAAAAACAAACATTTTGGGACGATTTCAGTATCATTAAGCTACTCATCAATTTTAGCGAAGAAGGGTACCATTAAAACCGAAGAAAGCATAGGTTGAAGATCCAACTTCTTGTTCCACAGTGAAATGGTAATCCAGAGACATTTCTTGCATTCTTGTCATCAAGCATTCATCTGCATTAACTACAAAAAGCCACAAAAAACATGTAATTTAGAACGCAAAGAAAAAAACTACATGAAGGATGAAACAGAGTAAAAAAAAGAAGTACCAAATTTCCATCGAGCTTGAACAAGGGCAATCTCAGGATTATGAACAAGAAAAGGAATTGTACGCCAAAGAAAGTCAGGCTCAGGCTGAAAATCAGCGTCGAAAATGGCGACGTAGTCACAGTGTTTGACATAACTGTGTTTCATGCCCTCCTTAAGAGCTCCTGCTTTGTATCCATTCCTGTTGTCCCTGATCTCGTACTTTATGTTTATGCCTTTGCTTGTCCATCTCTGACATTCCATTTCCACCATGCTCTGTTCCATTTTCCAACTTCATTGTAAGCGATTTTATTATGTTGAGAATTATCTTTTTTTTTTTTCTGTTGAATAATGTGAATTGACTTATAAAAAAGTAAATTGAAAAACGAAATTAAAGCTAAATGAAAATATCAAAAAAAAAAATCTTCTGTTATTGGAAAATTTACAGAACCAATCTTTTATTTTGTTAGCTAAAGTCAAAAAGAATTAAAAAGAAACAGATATAGATTTTTTTGTAAAATTTAAAACATGTATATATTTTTTGATAAGTAAAGTTACAATATTATTAGGCAATAAATATTTACATAACACCATTCTTTAATAGTTATTCAAATTAAAACATAATAATATGTTAATAAGGAGGAATTTGAGATATAATTATGACCTTGATGGTAGGGTCTGTTGAATCATCAAGCACTTGGATTATAATCCTGTCTGAAGGCCATGAAAGGCCACAAGCTGCTCCAATTGACAATTGATAAACCTATAACCAATAAAACATTACACATACAATTAAGCTGCTAATTATGCAAACCTTTTAGCATTCTGATAGTTATATAAGTCTTTTTTTAAAAATTCAAAAGTTTGATTTCTTAATTTTAAAGAAAAAAAAATTGACGATAAAGAAAAAATAATTTGAAGTACCTCTTTCTCATTGTACATAGGAATTTGCACTAGAACCATAGGATAACATGAATTGCCCATCTCAATATCATCTTTCATTGCTTCCCATTTGTACTTCTTAGTTGGCTTTCTCCCAAGTAACTTCACAAAAGCAATCACAATCCCCATATACACTCTTTCAATGAACAACATTATTGACATGGCTAAGCACATCACCACCAACAACTTCAACACTGGCACTATTAATGGTGCCTTAATTACTTGCCAAATCAATCCGAATTGGCCTGTAATACCATCAAAATCGCGGCGAAACCCTGCTGGAAAAATGTCAGAGGATGACAGACTTTCCATGAGACTCTAAAGAAGTCGTATTACTATTGATATAATGTACTAAAAGAAGGGTATACAAGAGAGTTGAATGATACGAGGGTGAGGCAGTAATGTGGTGAATTTGGGTATATAAAATGGAGAAGACAAATTGAAAATGTTGCGAAAAGGGCACGAATAAGTTATTGAGAGGTTGATTTTTGCTTTCGAGTTACGTTTAGGCAAGGTGGGGGAGAAAGAGAGCTAGCTGGACTTGTGTCACAGTGTCAGTGACTGCAATTATTGAAACAAGTACTCACTTCATTGAACATACAGACCCACAATAACTATGGCCACAAAAAAAGAACAATATAGAAGTTGATGAAAAGAGAGTGTGATTAGTCTATTATACGAGTTCTCTCTAATATTTTTGCAAAGAATGAGCAGTGAGGTTCTTCTGTGAAAGACCAACATATGATGATCACCTATATATAGACACGTAAATTAATGGCTTAATGCATATACAACCTGTAAACTATTCACAAAATTGACAGTTACTCCTGGAATTAAATGACCGAGTCGACGTTAAATAGGATAAGAGTATTAAAATTTCTGTCATCTGCGATAAATGTTTTTCCTGATAGTTGAACTCCAGACCTTTAACATATAAAGTTAGTCCAATAACGTAACAAAAAATAAATCTACCAAGGGCCCGACGAGGAATGAAGCATAGCAACTTAGCAAGTTTGATACTATAACTTCCTATGTATGACATATTCCAAAATAATAGAGAGTATAGATGAAATAAATACTATATATAATATGTTAATATATATCTCATATAATATTAAACATACATATAATATACTATTAATATACCAAAAAATATTCTATAAATATATGATATATCTCATATATATTATATTTTAAGTGAACTTAGAACCATAAGGGTCCTATAACCCTTTGAGATTCTTTTAGATCTGCTCTTAAATAATCAACATATTAACTATTAAACTGTCCACTTATTAGTATTTGATCCTATAATTAAATATAATTTTTAAGTTTTTTTTTTTACTCTCACTCATCATTGAGACCAAATGTGAGTCGAAGTATTAATTGAAGGATTAAAAAAATTGACAATATTTAGGTAGAGGACTAAAGGCCAATTTTTATTCTAATTCAAGGACAAAGCAGAAATTAGTCAAAAACTTATGTACGTACCAGTCAAAAGGATTAAGACTGCGGATCTTGCAATTTGTGTAAAACAGATGAGAGGTTCACACCTTTCTTTTTTGAGCTACAGTACAGTGTCCCTATTTAATCTATTAATTAATTTATGTAAGCTTGTAAAGTGTAAACAACTAATCCAAACAAGTTCAGCTATCATTGTCAATTAGAGGTATTCTTTTAGAAAAAAAGTAAAGTTGAATGATAATTGGTATATTTAGGCTTGTTCGAGTTAGATTCTAGGCATACTTATTTTGGTTAATCAAGGACTAGGGCATGGCTAATAATTGGTTAATTTAGGTAAGTTCGAGATAGATTTTAGAACATTCGTTTCATTTAGGCTAAAGAATTGTTTATTTTTTAGTGTTCATTATTGTGGTACTTTTCTTTGCAATAAATACTCAAATGTGATGTCTCTAGCTAATTGTCTGTGAATTTAGAGAAAAGCTTGCAATGGTTCCAATATATATTCTAGTTGTTTTTAGAGAGACGCAGAACAATTAAGGCTATGTTTAGTGGAGATAACAATTTTATGTTTTTTTTTTTTATTTTTTAAATAAAATAAAAAATAATAGAAAATCCTAGTTTTTTCATGAATAAATTTTTCATTTTTCCTTTTTTTGTTTCTAGTTTTCTAGAAAATAATGGAAATTTTGCTTTATTAAACAGGCTCTAAATTTTTCAATTTTAGTAACAACTAGAGCATACTTAGATTATAGAAATTAAACTCTTGATTCTTTATTATTGAAAACGATTCTAGTACCAATAAATTATAAGCTAATTGGTTGGACAATATTTTGTTAAATGCTAGAAGCATTCATGAACATTTCATTCATTCTTTAATTAGATAGTGGCTTGTTAAGCAAGAAAACTCTATATATAACATATTTTTAGCATACAGTATATTTTCTTTAAAAAAACTCTATTAAAATTTATACTTCCCTTTAACAAATGCAATTAGAAAAATTGTTTGGTTGAATGCTTGATTAAGAGTAAATAAATTTTGTCAAAAATAAAGAGTAAATACTCCCTCCGTCTCACAAAGATAGTCCATTATTTTTTTTTCGGGATGTCCCAAAACAATTGTCACCTTCCTAAGTAAACTTTACTTTTTATGTTGTTTTTCATTTTTGCCCCTCATTATTGTCTTGAAGTCAAAAAAAATATTGATGAAGTCTTTTAATATCCAACAAAATTCTAATTATAATAATTATATTAATAAGGTATAAAAGTAAAAATACCACCTTATTTATTACTTTTTTAATTTTTATGTAAAAAAATAGGTGAATCTTTTTGAGACGGAGAAAGTATATATTTAGCGAAGATGAAATTTGGATAGGTGGGATTGCGTGGGGTTTGGGAGTGATGATTGGAACACAAATTCTTTTGGCATTATATATCTCTGTTTCTGTAAATGTCAACAATTCAATATTTGATCTCCAAGCATTCATGGTGGGAACATTTTAAGAACTATGTGCATGCCCTAAAAGCTTCCTATTTATGATTGCCTGTGACGGTTCAGACTTGGAGAGCTCCACGTCGGATTTACTATGAATGTTCTAACCAGGATCCAACCTACCAACCCCGGGCTAAACTTTTAGTCTATCTACGTTAAAAAGAGAGCTACCAAGCCAAAAAAAAATAATTTTTTCTGTAATTCGTTTTATTTGCCATGGTTTCTTTTAAGAAGATCGAGCCTATAATCTTTTAATATTAAATTTAACTCTATTATTAATAGATTATAAACCCATTAGTATTTTGAGAATATTTTAAAAAGAAAGAATCATAAATTATTTTTTAATCATATAAATCCAATACTTAGCCGGAATTAACGCTCAACACAACTTTCTCAAAGCGATTGGTTCTCTTGAGAAGTTGCAAAAGATTTATTCTTGCACATATTAATACATTAACTTTCTGTAGAACAAAAATTTTATCATTCAACAAATAATTTGTAGATTTTTATTAAATATTTTGATTCTATAACTAATGCAATCAAAAATCAGTTAACTTATAGAAACTCATCGCTAATAAAATATTAGTTCAGTGATTAGTATATTATTTTTTGGGTGGAATTTAATTACTTTTTATTGCCAAAAAAAGTACATACAACTATATAACAATCATAACTTTTCTATAAGAAGTTACAAGATGGATCCTGACGTAAAAAATACTAAATCTTTGATGCTCTCTTCATCAAATCATACGCACAAACATTTGTACACTCTGGTCAACTCATGGATGTGGTTTTGCACTCTCAACAAGTTACATGACAAAACATGGAACTTTGTTTGTAACCAAATGAATCATATGTTTCTTGTTTGTGAGGGCCCTTAGCTTGATGAGTGCCAAAAAAGTTTGCTGTTGGATCATAACACACTTTAGTAATTGATGACTCAATACACAATACAAATGCTAATTAATTAATGCCAATGATATATGAATTAAATGGTGTTTAAACCCCCCGAGGGGTGGTCGAGCAGTTGGGAGCGCTGACTTCAATACGCGGCGCGAGTTCGAGTCTGTGAGGAAGCGGTGTAATTCCAACGACGGTCTAGTTGATAGCTCGAACCCGTGTTGTACTAGTGTTGTTTGATAGCTCTCGGGAACATTCCATAACAGAGATGATGCCTTCAAATTTAAAAGTCTGCATGAACACACCCCATAAATATATAGGTTGTTCTCGCCTCCTCAATTCATCGATTAAAAGAAATGGTATTTGATATAAGAGTCAAACGCGTGTCTTGGTAGAATGGGCCGCCCTTACCGTGACAGAAGGTATGACGTTAAGAGTAGTTTACGTATTCTTCCTATAGGTCCGATGTAATAAAAAAAAAATAGTGTTTGATATAAGACCTCCTCTATGTTCTGTTTTTGGGTTTCAAGTTGCATGCTCTAACAGATCATAATTGGTTCTACCCAGAAATTCTTTTTTAGTATTTTGAAATCAAAAGCAATCTATTTACCACTTAAAAAATAGCTTAAAAAATTAAACTCATCCACCGGAGTTGTTGAAAATCATAATTAGTGAAATATAAGACGTTTAACAAGTGATTCACATGAAAACTTAAAAACATAACATGTTATTTAGAACAAAAATTATAGATAATATGTTAATTTACCACCAGTATTTACATCAGTGTTCTGTACTAACGAACTTTAAAGGACTAATGAAAACGATTCATTAATTACCAATTAATTGGCTCAACACAGATAAACCTTCCGACTACATCAGTAACTATAGTGATCACAATCCACCTCAAAATCATACTACTTTTTTTTAAAAAAAAAAAAAGGAATAAAGAGTGGACAAAATACAAATCAATTATTTTACCATTTATCTTCTCCAAAATTCGAATCTGAAACTTCTACCTGCTCAAAATCATATTTCTTAAAATCAAATTTACAGTAAAAGTGTATTGAAGAATTTATAGAATAAGTATTGACAGATATTATGTTAATGGACACTGGTCAAATCTTATCATATGCAGGGAAAAGTTGTAATTTACAAATCTTATTGTTGACGACAACGAAGAACATGCTAAAATCAGTAGCAATAAATCAACCATAGATATTGTATTCAGAAGATATCAGTCAAACTTGGGAGCTAAGTCTAAAAATGAGTGTTAGATGGGAGTGATTGGTGTAAAGTTATGTTTCAAAGCCAGAAGGATGGATTGAAAAGGAATTTTCTATAATGAGATCCAACTGAAGCATCATTTCACATAAGACTCAAAACTTGGCTCTTTGGACTAAGATTGCTCTGTAAATCTAGTGAGTAACAAGCCAAACCATTCTGATAAAATCAAACACAATTCACTTTCTGCAACTATAGTTTCAACAGGCCATCATATTAATGAATCATGAAACAGAGATGTTACAGAAACAAATATTGGGTTATGAAAAAATGCAAGATCATAACAAACGTATTTTGCAGAACTCGTATATCATCACTGTGGCTGATTTCTCTTTAGGTGACTGGTAACTGTAGAAAATGAAAGCCAAAGATGAGGAAATAAAGGTCGAATAGCCTATACCCCATGAATAACATTAATGGTGTCGTGACCATGTCAATCATCAAATTATCAATTCCTGGAGGAGATACATCTAGAACCAGAAAGAATGTGAGTGAAGAGATTGCGAGAAAAATTTTGCCTCATGACTCCAACATGGGTGATGTCTCATGCAGGTCCCTTAGCGCTTCAGGCACTGCCTGCCCACATTGCTCAAGAATCTCAATCAGTGGCCCAGCCAGGCTTGCATCTTCTTTGGTGAAAAAGCTGTGCAAAATCCCATGGATTGTATGCCGGGCCATCTTTACGAGGATTTGAACATAATCATCAATTGACGAGATAAAATTTTGTAAAATTACGACTTCAAAGACAGCCAAGTCAACAGTGCTAATATCTTCAGCATTGATCATGGAGATTGTCCGTTTCATTCCACCATTTGAATTCAGGCTGGACAGACAATAGAACAAATATCAGAGGTATAGGAAAGTACAGCAATAGTACCTCCAGTTTTCGAAGTAAATATTACATTGGCAGAAAAGAAAAAGATGATTATGATATTGATCCAAACTTCTTTAAGAAACTAAAGCATCCATGTCCTCGCAATAAAATATTAATGTGAAAATATTAGGTTTTCTGTTATCATACCCTCTGAAAAAACTCGGGCGTATTTTTGCTCCCAGTTTTCGTCAACAATTGACCTACTGTTTAGCATCCTAGATATTGTTGAAGTGAAAATAAAAAACGACATGTGTTGCTCAATCTAGTGCATCTATTATACCGTAGCTATATTGGGTTTAATTCCATAAATTCGCAATGGCTTCAGTTTATTAGATCCTACCCTCGTGTCCCATGTCTAATGAAAATTCTTATTCCACTTCCAAACATCTCATTTCCGACTAGCTCTAAAATTAAGCATTTCTGCCGGGATGTTTAGCCTAATACAACTGAAAACATTTAGTTAAAGTTGCCGAGAAATCCAACAAGGACTGGTTAGAACGCAAGAATTCAACAGTAGACAAAAGCTATTACGACCATTCTTTTTTTTTTTTGAGCTAATAAGGCCATCCACCATACAATATTCTGAAACAAATATAAATAGACAGGAAATTTAAATCAAGATTAAGTGTGCTGACCTGTTCTCAACATCAAAAAGGTTCAAAGCAGTTAAAATAAAAAAATCATGGAGCTTGAGCAGCTTAACTAAGCTATGGTACTTGGCATCATTCCCAACTATACACAACACCTTCAAGGGTTTGGAATGGAGTTGGTTGTCATAAGCATGATCCAAGACTTGGATAACCTGTAAGATTAGTTGTTAATAAAGAAATTCAAAGTTCAAAACTTCTGATACAGATGTTGGACATTGAATCGTTTACTTGGCCAAATAAATGCAAGCAAAGAAACAATAGCAATAACATTTCTCCTGTGATTATATTTAAATGACAACGTATTTCAAATTATAGCATATATCATCCCTCAATTTCGAAAGGTAGTACACCGCCAACAAATGTAAAGCTTTCATTGGACAAATTGCATCTTTTTTCTTTTACAAATTTAACGAAAGATATTTCAAATGTTACAAGAAGGATGGATATCAAAAGATATTCGAATTCTGGATGTCACACGAATTGGATAAGAATTGAAAATTAAAGGTTAAAATTGCACACTTAGCACCTCCAACACTACTCCTTATCTCACTATACAAACAAATATATTCTAATCAAAATTTGTGTTTAACTTGTATCAAAACTTGTGCAATACTGTATATTTTAATCTCTTTTTGAATATTTTATTAATACAAGTTAATAAAAGTGCATGGAGTTGAATTGTAACTATATATATAAATAAATATGGAATGTTTATTGAGTTAGATAATTTTTTGTTAATTTTTATTAATAAAATATTGAATATGGGAATTGAGTAATGGGTGTGAGTAATGGAGTTATGGAGTAAGTTTAAATTTTGAATTGAATTAATTGAATAAAATATAATATTTTGTGGAGAATTATAAGAAGTAGTGTTGGACATGCTCTTAGAAATCAAAATGAACATACCTTCAAAAACTTTTCTTCTTCAGAAGTGCACATATCTATTTCTTGTATAATGCAGCCACTTTGACTAGGAATTGAATTATCTAAAGACGACCTATGAATTGATCCTGGAAGAAAATGGTTCAAGGCAAGAACACAAGTGTGACTGTCATCAAACACCACGGTATAGGGATTTCCAGATATCAATTGTCTAATTGATGTTAGAGCATCAAGGAAACCATCTTTATGAAAAGATCCCATTCCATCAACAACCTAAACAAGTAGGAAAAAGGAAATAATTAAAAAAGAAAGGAAGAAGTAAGAATAAAATAAAAGAAATAATTTGATTTCAATTTCTACACATTTCTTCTGATAGAAAATCGAATTAGTGACCACAAATCGAAGTCAAATTTTAAGAAAATCCCACGTACAAAAAACCGTAAAAAATTACCAAAAAGGAGACTCTGGATATATCAATGGCCTTGAAAGAAAGAAGCTCTAAGAGTCTCTGAGGCGTGGAAACAAGAAACTCAGGTTCACAACTTCGTAAACTACTTCAGATACCATTTCAAGTGAGAAAACAATAATATGCAGAACTCTGATTTAAACATTTAACCATATTGAATAAACAAAGTGTGATATGCATGAGAATATCAGTTACAGAAGTAAACATGCATACACTACTATGTCCATTCATGTGGAAAAGTATAAGAAGTTACAGTCAGGCAGAAAAAAAAATTAACAGGAAATGTCTGCACAATCACACGCTTGGTAAGTATGTCTCTACCACATGGGTGATTAACTCTTTTTACGAAACAATAACTCCATACCCATTCATCTGATGATCAAGGGAGGCACCGGGATGCAAACTCACTGTATGTATGCCAAGAGCTTTCAGATGTTTGCCCACCATACGTACCTAGCATACAAAAATTAGACCACCAAATTAAAAAAAAAGGAACCTCCAGATACAAAGGCATACAAAAATTCAATTCTTTTATTTGCTTCAGAGAGGAGCAATTGAACTTTCTAAAACTCTTCCAATTGTGGATTTCAAAATTGAGTAAATTATATCCACTTATCACAAGGCAAAGCAAAAACCAAGCTATTCATTTTCCAACCAAAAATGATTGTTTCAAGTTGAAGTTTAAAATCATGCCATATATGCCCAAGAGACTCCCTAAAGTACAAATTATTACCCCATTAACAAAGAAATAGAAATCAAAACGATACATCAATAAAAATAAACACACCTTGGCAGCTTTCTCTTGGGATGGAACAAGAAATAGAAGAAATGGGCAGGAAACTGACATGTCTTTTCTCTCCTTTCTTGAAATAGCATCAGCAGCAATAGAAGCCATCCAAGCAATTTGCTCCAGGGAGCTAGAAGACCGATTTGTTTCCAATATATCATTCCCAATTGAATACCATTTCAAAAACTCCACTCCCCAAGGGTTAGAAAATAGAGGCTGATTATCTTCATTACAACAGCTTGTCTCTAGCTGCAATCCTTTCTCTATAGCATTTAAGCATAAAATGAGAAACTTTGATGGACAATCTGAGTCTTCCTGTGCCTGTTTTTGACGATCGTGCAAACATCCCTTTCCATTCAGTTGAATCTCCATCCCAGAACTAAATGATTCTTTCATTTCCCTGTTCAGGTCCTTAATCTTCTTGTTATTCTGTTCTAAATGACCCATCTCAGAATTGCTGTCACTGAGATTTCTTTTATTCGAGTCTACAGCCTTGCCCTCGATGAGCATTTTTTTTGTCCACCTGTAATGAAGCATTCATTTTCTTTTTCTTTTTCTTAAACTTCTCTTTACCATGCCTATCATTGAATGGATCATCTGGAGTAGGAAGGCTGAAACACATTCCCTGTACGTGACACCCAAACATGACAGAAACACCACCAAATTCAGAAACTATCAGAACTTATCAGTCTTTAAAGGATTTAGATAAACCTTCACCCCAATCTCGCAAAAGAAAATTTCCACATTTTACAAAAATTAAAACAGTACAATTAACCTATGAACTAAGCTACCTAGTCAAGCATTATTTCATTAATGTTGATTAGCTCTCCCTGAACATTGACAACTAAATCAATAATTTCAACTTCAAACAGACAATCCTCCTTTTGACATACCCATGAAAAACAACAGATTTGAAGCCAAACCCAATACTCCTCTCTTCCTAAACCCCCACATTCCAATCCAAAGATTCAATCTTTACATTCACCAGAGTTCATGATCCTGGCACTTTTATCAAAGACAGAACCTTTTCAACGAGACACGTCAACAAAAAAATACTTACCTGACATTGTCTACGTTTACCGGATTGACAGCGCTTCTTGGCGGCGATAATGGAAGCAACACGAGCAGAAACATTATTGGAAGAGTCTCTCTGCTGCTTCTTTCTCCTGCATTTATTCTTCTTTCTCAAAACCGCATCGTCCCCTTTTGCCATCTTCACTTTTTGTACAGATTGGGTAAAATGTGAGTGTGTATATACAAGGAATGGAAGTTTTTTGAACTTAACTGATTATGAACTGAGGTCGGCGGCTTTTCTGCTGCGTGCACTTCGTGGTTTAGTGGCGGTGTCTAACATGGGAAATTCAGATAATGAATAGGGCAAAAATGACCATACGGGATGTATCAAAAGATGATGAAATTGGGCCGTTTATTTAGACCTGAAATCATGTTGGGCCTGAATGGTTCTACTCTGGTGTCCAGATTCCAATTGGAATTTTTTTAGGGAGAATTACACTTACGACTCTATAAAATACCGACTTTCAAAAAATATATTTTGAAAATTAATTTTGAGAAAATAATTTGTAAAAAGGATATTTTAGTGAGAAATTGTGAGAAATAAAGATATTTTCTCGAGAAATTAATTTTTTATGAAAAAATCAAATCAAGCAGAAAAAATCTTTAGTGGTCTTCACTGGAGGTTTTCAATGGTCTTCAGAAGGTCTCCAATAGTCTCTAAGAGTCTCCATTAGAGGTCTCTATAAATCTCCACTAGAGGTTTCTAAAGTCTCCAGGGTTTTCACTATAGGTCTCCAAAAGTTTTCACTTGAGGTTTTTAGAGGTCTCCAAAGATCTCCACTGAAATCTCTAATGATCTTCAGCAGTCTCCACTAGAAATTTTCACTATAGAGCATATGATAATGTACAAAATTTCAAGAGTCAATTTTTTTAAGAAATTTAGCTTAATAAATTTTTAATATATCATTTCCAAAATATATACATCATTTTCTAAATTACATATGTTTATAAATTATTTAATTTAACAAAAATAATTTAGACTATTTTTTATTTTATATAATAAATCTGGAAAAAAAATCAACATTAAGGGGCAATTTTGTAATCAGCAATGAAGGCACCAGCTAGGGTTTCAACCCTAGCCGCCGTCGCCATCTCTCCCCCATCCTAACGACGTTTTCGCCCGCTGCAACACCTGTCCAGAAAAAGCAACGACGGTAGAGACAACCGGAGGAAAGAAAGAGCTACGAGAGGAAGAAAGAAACACGAGCGACGAGGTGCGACGGTGGAAGAGAGCGAGAGACCAGATATGGAGAAAAGAGTCGGGGTGGAAGAGAGCGGTAAGGTGCTACAGTGGAGAAGAGAGCGACGAGAAGAAGAGAAATGAATGAGACCCGATCTGCAGAGAAATAGAGGAAGTGGAAAAAGAGGCTGAAGTGCAAGAGAAGAGAAGAGAAGAGAGAGGAAGAAGAGATGGCGGTTTGAGAGAGACAAGAGAGGAGATAGAGAGCGGTTGTCGGTTAGGGTTTGTGTAGGGAGTGAGGAAGAAGAAAGAGACAAGAGAGGAGAGAAGGGTAGAGAGAGAAAGAGCTAAACAAAAAAAATGGGATGAGGATGAGATTTTGATCTTATATTTCCAATGAAGATGGTATTTTCAAAGATGGAGTTTTAAAATTGTGGTTTAAAATTGTGGTATTTTAAAATAATGCTTAACCGTAATGATATTTGTTAATATTTGTAAAATTAAAAAAAGTTTTACTTTTATTGTAAAAATCAAAATTTTTAGCGTGGCACCTCAAGTAATTTGCTCCTTTTTTTTTGGGAATAATTACATAAATTTTTAGGAAGAAATTTAGGTTTGGAAAACAATTTTTGTTTTCTATTTTTTGTTTTTATTTTTTAAATAATATATAAAATAATAGATAATTTAGTTTTTAATGAACAAATTTTTATTTTTTTATTTCTGTTTTCTAATTTTTTAGAAAACAATGGATATTTTCTTAACTAAACATGTTCTTAAATTTCTAAAATATAAGAACATCCAAAATATATACAGAAATGAAACATCTTTTTTTTTTGTAATTTCAAAAATGATAAAATTTGACATTTTTGACAACCTTTTGACCACGCATTAGAAGTTTGACCGCATGATGACCACGCATCAGAAAGTTGACCATACACCAGAAAATTTGACCACACGACAAAATGAGTTCAAAACGAGAACAAATTGTTCTCATTATTCCAGATACAAAAATGAGTACAAAATGAAAACAAATTATTCTCATTATTTCAGATACGAAATGAGTAAAAAATGGGAACAAATTGTTCTCAGTATTCCATATACAAAAATGAGTACAAAACGAGAACAAATTGAGCATAAATGAGTACAAAACTAAAACAAATCGAGTACAAATGAGTATAAAATGAGAACAAACTGAATACAAACGAGTATAAAATGAGAACAAACTGAGTACAAAATGAAACAAACTGACGAACCAATGCATGCAAAAATGAGTACTGACTGATCACTTTAACCACTAAAAATGAGTACCAAATGAGTACATCTCACAAATATTTTAAAATTTATTTGGTCGATTATACAAAATGAGTACAATACAAAAAAAATTACAAATTGGTTTTAATACCTTCTTATTATTTGGTAAAATTAGTAATTTCATTTAATTTGGTTCATTCAAATTCAAAATTTATTTTTTTTAAATAATTAATAAGTTGAAACTACATTAGTTCAAGGGTTGATTTCGTAATAATCAAACATTTTAGGAACTGAAAAAATATTTTCAAAAAAGGGTAACATTTCCATGGAGGCTGCAGCTAGGGTTTTGAATCCCTAGTCGATGCCCCTCCCCTGAAGTCGCTGCCATCGATCTCTCTCAATCTCGCATGCATCTCTGCTCTCTCTCCCTCTCTCAACCGTGTTGCGCCACTCTCATCTCTCATTCTCGTACGTAAATGGGGAAAAGAAAATAAAAAGAAGAATGGGCAAAGTGACTGTGAAGATCAACGACACTGGAGAAGGAGAAATAGACCGAGGAGGAGGACACGACTCGTGATTGCAACGATGGTGGAGGAGAATGATGAACCTTCGAGCGGGGGCAGGTGGAGGTGATAGAACAAGTTGTACAAATAAGCTTTAGAGATGAGAGAGAGAGAGAGAGAGAGAGAGTGAAAAGAACAAAAACCCTAGAGAGAACAGTGAGGAGAGACGATAGAGAAATTGACATTTACGTTATATAGCGCTTGAAATATACTGTTACGTTGTATTTTAGAAATTTTAATTGGGAGTGTTGAATTATAGTTATTGTAGGGATTGTTGTTCTATTACTGAAATTTAAATACTAAAAATGGACCCGTTGGGTAATTTCCTCAATTGTTTTTAGTTAATTACGCCAGGTGCAACTTTTAATAGAATTCTTACAAATAAATCTACATGGGAATATTTTCGAAAATGTAACACGTTGATAGCCCTGTTTCGAAAATTTGACAAAAGTGATAACTTTGTTTCGAAAATGTCACCCAGCGAAACTGTTCTTGGGAAGACCATTACCGTTTATAGGGATGTAATCGAGCCGAACTAAGTTCAGACCATTATATACTCTCGTACACCATTGTACACTATCTAAAAAAAAAGATTTTTTTATTAAAAATTTCAATTTCTCACTAGAATACCTTAATTTTTTTGTGAATTTTAAAAAACTGGTATTTTTAATTTATATTTAACCTTTGTTTATATTTAAAAACTAGTGGTGGCAGTTTTTAGAATTAGTAAAGTGT
>CAODLS011454344.1:0-13918 GCA_948243855.1 Flueggea neowawraea | reverse complement strand
GGAATCGATGAGATCATGGGGGCATTGGCCGAGAAAGAAGGTAATACGCCGTCAACAACAGCATATTCAAAAACCTGCTACCACTTTTTAAACTGGCTAGCTTAACTTGAAACATTCGTGTACGATATGTTATTAATGGTTTTGTGGAATTTGTTTTCAGGCATCAATTGGATTGAGTACAAAAGGCAATTAAAGAAAGCTGAGCAATGGAATGTTGAAGTGTACTGATAAACTTGTTTTGCTTGTACAAATTCTGCCCTAATTTTGGTTATCTGAGCAGCTGTCCTGTGATGATTTTCACTGTATTGTGGAGATAAGAAATATTAAGTAATTTTTCCCCGCTAGAATTTATTTTTTTCACCTTTTACAAAATGAAGCCATTCTATTTTAAGGCCATGACAGAAGCTCCATTTCTTCAAGAATATGTCATGCATCTTATCTTATACTCCATATGAAGGCCAATTTCTGGTTTATATATATATATATATATATATATTCAACTCTCAATCTTTTAATTTTTTGGAGAAATAGTTAGAGTTTTATGACTTTATAAAAGTCTTAGTTGACTTGAATTTGAATTAATTATATTAAAAAATAATTGTGAGAAATTTTAAAAATTCATGTAAACTCGAATTTAACTTCATTATATACGAATTAGTTCAAAAATATTTTTACAATAAAAAATTATCAATTCAAATCCATAAGTAAATAAAAGTAAAAGAAAAACTCATAAGATGTTAGTTATTCCTATCCTAAAATGAATGAATTTTAGTAGAGAAAAAGAAAGAAAATCATTAAGGCTTATTATTTTACATTCATATACATATTATATTGAAATTTATTTATTGTTCATGAACCTTCAAACCGTAAAAGGAACACTTGGAAGGGTTAAGAAGATTGAAAAAGGGAGTTATTCCAAAATTTTCGAGTATGTGTTTAAAAAGAAAAGGACCCACAACAAGATATATGCATTTTGCTCTGTGAAGATGTATGGCAAAATATGTACGCCGGAGTGTTTTAAGACAAGAAAAAACACTAAAATACCTTTATAGATAAAAATTCACATTTTTTTCTTATTTCTCTCTCTATATAACATTTAGTAAAATACTTATACCTCTACAATTTTATGTGTTTAAACAAATAAATTGAAAGAAAATATACACTTTTTAGTTTATTCCAAAAATTAAAGCAAACAGTCAAAACAATTTTGGGAATGCATCTCAGTCATATTTTAATTATTTTATATATTAATTTGAAAAGCATTCCAAATATATATTAATCTCCTTTACCAGAACAAATTTAACAAAACGCTACTTAAATAAATAAATGAAACACCTAATTCAATAAAAAAGGGTAAGGTGCAAATTTACCTCCAACATTTGGAGTTAAGATGGCAAACATGAGCATTTTTTAAGGATAAAAAGGACCAAAAAAAATTAAGGGCAAAATCGTTCTTAACACTAAAGTGACTAAGGGCTTGCTTGGTTCAACTTTTTACAAAATTATTTCCCATGAAGTAATTTCCTGGAAAGTTACTTACAACTACGTTTGGTTGGCATGTTAAATTACTGAAAAGTGCAATTTATTGTATTTGGTTCAAATTATACGTTAGTTAAAAAAAGTCAATAATACCCTTATTTTATTAAATTTCAATTAATAATATAAAAATATTTATTTTTATTACATAATATATTTTTTATGAGAAATAAAACTACAGTTATTTTTTTACATAATTCTATAATAAATACTATTTTTTAAAAGTTTGACAAAATTATTTATTAATTAAATGAAAATATTTCATATAAAAATATTTTGAAAATCTTAAAAATAATAAATATTTTTTATAACTTATATAAAATTGAAATTTATTTATAAAACATTTTATCCAAAATTTATTTATGAAATAATTTATCAAAAATTTATTTATGAAATAATTTATCAAAATTTATTATTGAAATCATTTATAAAAATTTAAAAATAAATAAAAAATTATAAATAAATAATATTTTAATGATATATTCATAAAATATTTAGTTGGTTACTAAATAAATTGGATTTTATGACCTCCATAAGGAAGTTACCTTCTTAGGTTAAAGGAAAAATTAAGTATTTGACTTTCCGAAAAGTTCAACTTCTTTTATTCAACCAAATAAAAAAAATTTACCTACCTTTTAAAAAGTAACACTTCTCCTACCTACTTAGTCCAATCAAGCAAACTCTAAACCGTAGAAGCAAATTTGCACCTTACCCCAATAAGAAAAAGAACATTTTTTTAAAAATCATGCCAACCGTTGGATTAGCATAAATCGGACATCACGGTAAGATCGGAGATCGCAATAGAAACGGCACCGTAGAAGACATTCAGTGCTTCGAAAACCTTTTATTCGGCATAAACAAAAAATTAGGGGTGGCTAATCAGAATTAGGGTCGTATTAGGGTTAAAGATCTCTCCTATATATAAAAACCCCTAAAATTCCCCAGATCTCATTCACACAGAGAAAGAAGCGCCCCGAAAAAATCCCCAAATCTTCAAGTCTTTTAGGGCTTTCTTTCGATTTCAAATTACTCCCTCAATGGCTCAATCCTCAGTCTCAGAGGATCAACCCGTCCGATCCACCGGCCGTGTCGTCCGATTCGCCGACCGAAAAGGCTTTGGTTTCATCAAACCCGACGAAGGTGGTGAAGATCTGTTCGTTCACCATACCAACATCGTGTCCGACGGTGGATACCGTTCGCTCAATGTAGACGACGTCGTTGAATTCACCGTGGTTCTCTCTGATAACAAGTACCAAGCCACTCAGGTTACTGCCCCTGGTGGTGCCCCCATCCAAGCCAACAAGAAGAGTGGAGATTCCTACCCCAAACGCGGCGGCGGATTTGGCGGGTCATGGGGGAGGAGGAATAATGGAGGTAGTTATGGTGGTGGCAATGGTTGTTACAACTGTGGGAACCCTGGCCATATTGCCAGAGACTGCAATGCCCGTTCTGGTGGTGGCGGTGATAGTGATATCAATGCCTGTTGTTTCAAGTGTGGAGACACGGGGCACTTTATGAGGGACTGCCCACAATGGAATATTAATGGTGGTGGTGGTGCTTGTTACAACTGCGGAGGGTTTGGGCACTTGGCTAGGGATTGTAGTGGCAGTGGAGGTGGCTTTCGTGGTGGTAGTGGAGGAGCATGTTATAACTGCGGAGGGCAGGGCCATTTGGCTAGGGACTGTACTAGTGCTAGAGGATCTGGGAGGTTTGGTGGTGGTGGTGGAAGTGGCAGTTCTGGTGGGTGCTTTCACTGCGGAAAGGAAGGACATTTCGCCAGAGAGTGTCCAAATACTTCTTGATTTGGTTTCGAGGAGAAAAGAGTAATAGTAAATATTTTGCTTTTCGAGTTGTTTTTTTTTTCTTTTGGGATTTTTGGGTTTATTAATACACAGGGTTGTGCTATGATGATGATGATGATGATCCTCTATTTGTTTTAGAGAGGAAATTTTTTCCCCAGTTTTGGTTTTTGATTCATATGGTGGTTCGGATAAGAAGATGAAAAATTTTCTTGTGAAGGTTTCTTCTTATTGTTCTCGATGACCCTTAATTTTCTAAATTATTAGTTACTCTAATTAACTACTTCTTGTTCTAATTATATTTACTGTTCTTTTTGACGTGTTTGATGGTTTTGATGTTGACTTGCTTTATATGAATTTGTTGATGTCTAAAGTTTTGACTTGGTAAATTTGTGTGTTGTTGGCAATGAATGTTGAATTCTCTGTTTTATGTCTTCGTGTATGTCTTGGTTTGCCCATTTTAGCTCCCTTCTCTGTGTCTCATCTTGTGTGGTTTAAGATTTGAACGTTTGAATTTGATTATCTGTAACTGCCATTCGGTTCTGCGGGTATTGTTTTACACTCGCAGGAATGGTTTTCAATCAGTTTTTGGGGTAGATCATAGATGGTGAATGATGACAATTTGTTGTGTGATGTTAATGAATATTCAAGTTGTGAAGATGACACATGGGTTTGTGCTAGAATTAAGTTTCTTTCTGGTTTATAAACAACATGAAATCTAGTTCCAATGAATGCTAGTTGATCTATATTTGAGATCTAGAGACAATAGCTTGATTAATTGTAATTTTCTTGGTAAATTTATTCTTATACGCCTCACTCCGGAGCTGCACAAGTTGATTGTTTACTAGATCATATTCATCTCTTTTTGTGCTCATTTTCAATTCCCAAGTAGTTGGTAGAAAAAAAGAACTTTGCTTTGAGGATTATAGTTTAAGTCAGTGATTCAACATGCGAAGAGAGATCATTGGGATTGTATGGACTGTATTATTCTTGTTCATGTTATTGTTAGCCTCATCATCACTCCACTAAACATACATAGAGACGGTTTTGGGTTGAGATGAGGGTTTTATTTTTTGTTGCAAACATGAAAGACAACAGGAAAATTGGAGAATCAAGAGCAGTGTTGATTTTCCCAGTTGCCAAACAAGTTGGTTACTTGAACAAGTGGATGTAGTGAATATAATTATGTCATTCATTATAAAGGAGCTTTTCTACTCTTCCAAGGGACACTTGAGGCATCACCATCATTTACAAGGCTGATTTATGTAGTACATAAGCTTAGTCACCCCTGTTAATCTGTTGTTAAATTTGGGCAATGAATCTGATTGATGTCAGGTCAGGGCTTTGCTGCATCAGAACTCGCTCAGCCTGGTTCCTAAAAGCCACAAACCCATGAATGTAAATGGCAAAATTTCTTCAGAATAAACTTGGTGGACGTAGACTATTTTGTCTCACTTTGAACTTGTGATTAAAAAAGAGAGTTTTTAAACTCTGATGCCGCCCTTCTGAATCCGTAAGAGGTTGTTTGTACAGTGAATCTAAAACTAGTCCATTTAAATATCCGAAACCTTAGATTTAATAAATTGGTCCTAATTTGATTTTTAAAAAAAAAAAATCGGCTGTGGTCATAATATAATGATTTATGGGCAGGTTGAGGGGTCTCTTTCCTCAGGGCCTAAGCAAGCCCTGTACACTAAACTCCAATCCAAACAGACACAACTGTTAGTGCTCATAAACCGACCTCAACAGTTTGAGATGGTAAGTGGCTAAGTGCTGCCATCATCGTCATGTGCAATTGTGCATCTCCAACACAACGATTCCTCCTTCCCTCCCTTACCCCAAACTTTATAAATAGCCCCAACTTCCCATCCTCTTCCCACATAACTCCATATTCTCGTCCTCTATATAAAACCCACCAACCTAACTTTCTCGCTCTCAAATTGCTATGCCTCGTCTTCACCTTCTCATTTCTCTTGTCCTCTTCGTCTTCCTCTTCCTAACTTCGGGTAGGTTCAATTTTAATTCAATGTCATCTTAACAAAAAGTGTGAGACCAAAACTTCCAACAACATCAAGTTAAAAATTGCATCTTTTTCCTTCTTTTTGTTCTGTATCACTCTGCTAATGCTTTAGCAACGTGCAGGCACAAATTCAGCAACCTTTACGATCACGAACAAGTGCAGCTACACTGTATGGCCTGGCATTCTCTCCAACGCCGGAACCCCACAGCTCCCAACCACCGGCTTTGTCCTCCAACCCGGCGAATCAAACACCGTTGAAGTCCCCACCACCTGGTCTGGCCGTCTCTGGGGCCGAACTCTCTGCTCCCAAGACCCCACTACTGGAAAATTCGCTTGCCTCACCGGTGACTGCGGCTCCTCCACTGTCGAATGTACCGGCAGCGGAGCTGCCCCTCCAGCCACCCTGGCCGAATTCACTCTCGACGGTGCAGGAGGAATGGACTTCTACGACGTCAGCCTCGTCGACGGTTATAACCTCCCAATGCTGGTGGAGCCGCAAGGAGGGACCGGAGGGAATTGTACGGTGACGGGTTGTGTGGCGGAGCTGAACAATCCGTGCCCGAGCGAGTTGAAGGTTACGGACCAGGCGAATGGAGAGAGCGTCGCGTGTAAGAGCGCGTGCGACGCGTTTGGTGACGCGCAGTACTGCTGCAGTGGAGCCTACGCGACCCCTGATACCTGCAAGCCAAGCTCTTCCTCCGAGTTCTTCAAAGGCGCGTGCCCACGTGCTTATAGTTACGCATATGACGATGGGACTAGTACTTTTACATGCGCCGCAGCTGATTACGTCATCACTTTCTGTCCTTCTCCGACGACGAGGTAAAATTTAATTTCGATTTCGTCACTACTGTTTTGCCTCTTCTGGGAGACATCTAGCTCCGGTATGTGAACAGTGACACCTGCACACAGCTGTGTTTTCATGTCGGTCCTTTTTTTTTTACATAATAATAAATTGGAGTCCATTTTTTAGATAATTAAATTGTAATTTTGGTGGGGGTTGAAAATTTGGCCTTTTTTTCTAATTTTTTTTATTTTTCATGAGGTGGGTGTCACGTCTGGTTTAGTGATTAATTCTTTTTTTTGGGGGGGTTTGGATTGTAATGGTTGAAATTATGGTAATGTGTGCAGTTTGAAGTCGGCCGATGGTGGGGCCTTGCCGCAGGCGGAAAATGTCTCAGCCGGCCACAGTAACGCGTCACCTTACGCCATTGGCGGTGCAATGGGCATATTGGCGGCAATTTGGCAGTTGTGGTGGCTGCTATTTTGATCTTTGCAATCTCTGATGGGAACAAAAGAAATGTCAAGGCTAATTGGGCTACAATTTTTGACAAGTTGATTTCCAGGGACCAACATAACGTACCAGTACCCCAGCAAATGTATTTACTTACTAGCAAGTTGCAGATGTAGCAGCAGCAGAAGAAGGGGTGATGTTTAGTGAGAAAGGAGTGTCACTTTTAATCCGCTCAAGTTGGAGATGGAGTAAGATTATGGCAATGGACGTGCAACAAAAGCTAAGCTGTGAGGAATACATCAGCAATCACGTTTCTGACACGGACGCCTAATCTGAAGAGAACATGGGAGCATGAGACAGTAGAGTAGGCAATTTTTGTTTGTTAGCTTTACATTAGTATGATTTCACCAACGCACGCACGATTGGTGGGAATTGTAAAATCTTGCAACTGTTGCCTACTAAGGCCAACTTAATCAGTCTTTTCTCAACTTGGTATCTGTTTGATAATACATGAAGCCAGTCCTAGGTTTGGTTAATTATTTACGGAATCTTGTCATAAACAAGTAGGTGAACTTGAATCGCCAATGTTGGGTGGTGGGTGCAACGCACTTTGAGATGCTCCTTCGACGTCTCTCTTTTGGTCATTTGTTTAATAATATGAGATTTTGTACTTCACTCAAAACGGCGGCTTTATGAGTGTTGTGGTTATTGTATGTTTGACCTTTCTTCACTTTTTTAAAGAGTGGCTTCACCCCTGGGACCTTCCAAAATTGCGATGCAGTGGCTCGTTAACGGGGCTTTTGTGAGGGAACATATTCAGTCTTCGCAGCTCGGTTTGAACTATGACCTACCTAGCCTCTTGTTGTGGCCCTCAAGCCTGCGAATATAACTTCACTAGAGAAAAAAAATGCCCTTTTAAGAACAAATTCATCTATACAAAATGAATCTACTCCAAACATATACTTTTATTTTTTTAATAAACTATGTCTAACTTATGTGGTAAAAAATTACTAGTTTAATTCTAATAGGACTAGTGTCATGCTCTTATATTATTTAGAAATAGAGACCTAAGATCACTTATAAGTGTCGTCCTCCTTCAAACTACTGAGACTTCTTTTCATAGACAAAATTGCAAGGGCCTATGAGACTAAATAATACCTCAGTGGATGGACACGCGATTGTCGAGGAATATAATCCATAACAATTAGTACCGTCTGTAAAGACTCAAGTAAAAAACCGTTGAGTTAAAGTTATTTTTCCAAGCTCTTAACCTCTACTGTGGGTTTATTATTGTGTTATGTTTCAACATCGTCTAAGAGTAGAGACCAAAGAAACTTATGGCATGATTGTCATAATCCACAACAATGATGATTTTCATTCATTGATTTATTCATTAATTCATTTGAATTGAATACGAATACAAATGAAAAGAAAGTGTTATCTTCTTATCTTTTCAATTCTATAAATTAATTTAAACACTTTAGGTTGGAATCCACCAATTTTAAAAGTCTAGATGGTTTAGCCAATGATTTTATGATCTTAATTTTGATATTACAATTATATGTCTATTGCGTGCACTTCTTGGACAATAGTTATGAACCCAAATTTTCAAGTCAAAAACTGAATCGATTTGTTGCTTGGATGATGTTCGCGCCGTAAAGTCTAATGCGAAGATAAGAAAGCTGCTCCTGAAAAACATGAAAATGTCATCAACCACTACGTGTTTCGATAACGCAAATTGGTGATATACAAAGTCACTACTCAAATTAGCTTTGCTGCAGCCAGTCATTTTGGGATTTCATCATGTCTATCTTTACATTTTTTACCCCATTGTTTCCTCCAATCATGGCGACGAAAGAAAAACACAACCTGTTTAAGTCTTGCAACTCATTAAATTGTACACACTTTACATACACGTCTCTAAGAAAATGTTGTTTTAGCAGTTAATATACTAATTGGTATAGAATGCATCAGATCCTACAGTAACGATGACTTATATAAATTAATGTTACCTGCAGATATACAAACTGACATCTCAATTTGAAGAATCTAACTTATTCAGGATCTCTAAGAATTTAATGGCAAGATCTCAACCATTAAAAGGATGTGAGGAATAGTAGTCTAAAAGGATGATAACCAAACCTTATATAAATACTCCACCTCTACTTTATTGCAGAGAAATAATTCATTTTTGATTCCATACTCTATCGTAAATTTCGTATACCAAATACACTATCGACTTAATCATTGAAGAGGACTTTCAGACCTCCTTGAATATTGTCTTATTTTTACACCAAACTTGACCAAACTAATCCATATCACTAACTTCAAGTGAAATTTATGGACATATTATAAGGATTCAAGTCTCAGAAATGGATTCTCCATGAAATAACCATACTATATTTTTTTTTAAAAGAGACGTGTGGTGTGTGCTATATGTTTGACAACGAGTAGAGGGCCATAAACCGACGACGTGCAGTGCGAGTTCTCATAATGGAAAATATCATGGTCGTCTAGTACTTATGAACCATGTTTACTTTGTGCCTGAAAAGAAAAGCGTGTTTACTTCGTATTTACAGATATTCCACCCGTGACCACTCTTCCGCCGCGTACTTGGTGAAATCCAACTTGAACTTATTTGGCTTTGTGGCTCTACCTCCAATGTTGGGCCATTTTCACTTTTCAGTTCCATGGTCATAATTGAAGTTGAAGACGAATACGCCTAACTTGGGATGTCAACGAAGCAGGACCATCCGTCAATAGAAGCCGCATAAATATGCCAACAACAGTGACACATCAAAAGCACTTGAGAGGATGCATTTTCTAATCGTAAATCAAGTCAATTTATTAAACTACACATCAAATTTATAATTTTTTTATATTAAAATTAATTTTAATATTGATGAATTATAAATTTATTATTACGGTAATAAAATTTGACTCACGTCAAATTCAATTGTAGTTCTTTAAACATTACATAGTAGGTCTTTTATAGTTGCGTTTAACTAGGATTATAGTTACAAGTAATTTGTTCTCCTCCATTTATTTGTCAAAAAATAAACATTGTTAAACTCCTTTTATTTTACTATTGAGCTGTGACAGAGTTAGGATTTTTAAAAAGCAAGGGCTAATTTTCAAAAAAGTAAAATTTCAATAACTAAATAATTTATAAATGATAAAACTAATTTTAAATGCAAAATTCATACTTCCTCAAAAATTATTTTAAATTTGAGGTCTCTTGTATTCTTGAGAAATTTAGATAAGAAGTAAAAAGAGTTTACTTGACTATTTGGTTATTTAAGAAGAAAACTTTTTTTTGGTATATTATGATAAGAAAGATGGTACTGAATATTTAGCTAATATTTCTTTTTTTAATAAAATCTTCATAGTTTGACTAATTTAGAATAAATAATATCTTTAATTGGAGATAAATTTTGGGTTTGTTTAAGAAGCAAGTTTATCGTAATAAATGGGGGACAAAAAAGTGTTTGAAAAATATAGAATTTTGGGCTTGAAACTTTTATTATGGATATGTATAAACTTTCAAAATTAAATTATACTAATTTTGTAAAACTATATTACAAACAATTTTTTTTTAAAAGAAAGAGATAAAGGTATAAAAAGAAAGTGTAAGGATAAAAGATAAAAACTGGAGGAAGGGCTTTTTGTAAGTCGGGGTTTGTGCACCCTTTGTCCCCATATGGCTCCCCCACAGTTACATAGCACTTTGCTAAACTAATATGAACTATTTAGTTAATTAGATAAAAAAAATATTTCAACTTAAATCATACATATTTTTTAAAATTAAGTGAAATAAAAGAAAAAAAATGGAACCAAGGGCATGTAACATGTGAATTCTCATGTATAATGTGCACAGTCCAATGCGGAGCCACCAAATTCTCATTTTTTACATTTCTTTTCTTTCCTCTCTCCCATAATGAAAATCTTATCACCAACCAACAAAACAGGTAGTTGCAATCCCACTTTACAAATTAAACCATCTTCTTTCATATTATTGAGATTATGCAGTTTGTCATATGGCCTGAATATAGGATCTTTCATTTTAGCCAACACGTATTCATGTGCTGTAAATTGTAATGTTGCATTATTATGCACCAAAAATTGTTATTTTGTATTATTTGCCTTTCCATGATTCTCCCGTTATCACATTACTCTGTTCTAATTGCAAACAAGAAAGTAAAAAGTTCGATGCACCAACCACCGTAAGAATATTTCCAGTTACACTAGTGTGACGAATAAGATCATTGCAATCAATTCTAAAAAGAAAATTGTTCTTGAAGTAAGTTGTAGGCGACAAGTCATTCCACCTCGGATTGAGAAAGACCCTCCAGACATCGAACTGGACGACACTTTTGATCTTTCTAAATTCATTATATCTAAGTAAATATATATGTATCTTGTTTATTAAGGTGATTAGTCTTTTGTAGACAATATTGCCTCAGATGAGATGTCTTATCTGTTTCTGGCTGCTAGGAATTTCCATACCAAACCCGGAAGCCAACAACGTTCCCATTTGTGTTGAATTTTTTGCCAAATTGTAGATGCTCTTTACATTTCGTGAAGAAAATGAATCCAGTCAATAATGCACAAACTGTATACCACCTGTCTAACAGGTTTGTGGTCCAGTGATATCAGTGTTGTGCCATGATTTTCATATCAAATATGAGTCAAATGTCAATGGTTTTATATGAGTATTCTTGTCACTCAAAACATCATTTTAAGGACAAAATTTTACAGAATAATGGCTAGTTCAAAACAGACAACACTTTAGTAGAGTGGATTTGACTATTGTTAAGGAATATGGTCCATGACAATTGGTGCGATGAACATTGTTCGAAGTAGACAACATTTCGACAAAGTAAGTATGGCAATCATCAAAGCATGATCCAACAACAATTAGAATCTGAGAATTACATTTCACACTCGTTTTCTACTCTTAACATGCACGAACATGACCATAAAGCAAATGTAGCACGTACCATCTACTTGAAGAAATGGTCGGATACAGGGCGATGAATTTGGAGTGTCGGAAGTTAATCACAAGACCAATAAAGTCTATACTCACCAACTGAATTGTTCCAAGTACCCAAAAAAGCCTATAAAGTAAGTCGGCATGTGCATGCTATTCAATGAACACTAACAGATATTGTAGCATATAAATCAGTGCACTGAGATCAGCTACCAACATGTTGTGTCTGTCTAAAAAGTGATTAATTGCGCTTCAATTAATGTTGAGGTTCTGATCAATCATGTTTTCAACCGGGCAACCTTGTACAACTAAGAAATTAAGATTATGTACCAAATAGTTATATTACTACTAAATAAACCCGAGATCAAAAGGTTTGTTGATTTTTATTTTTGTTTAAAAGATATGAGATTGTTTTTGGATTCAGGAAGATTTTTATATAAGAGCTAAATCGTCCTATACTCTTAAGTTTGAATTGTTATTCTTCTTGTTTTGATTTTAATTGCAGTATAAATTTAAAGTTTCGTTTATTGTTGAATGTTGCTGAATTTTTAAGGTACATGAATATAAATTCCAATCTCAAAAGAAAAAAAAATTAAATTAATCAACAGAACCAAATGGGAGTTTTAAAAAGCCAAAGTATAAGCCAAATGTTGTCACACTTGGCAATGGAAGCACAAAAGACAGAAATATTTTATTTGCAGAACTGACGGCCGCCAAACAACAATGAGAACTTGCGGAGACCAGAAAATGACCTAGTAAAGAGAGAAAACTGTTGACTCTTGGATTCCTCTTTTCTAAGTCTTTTCTTTTCTCGATTCATTGAAAGAAAATCATCATATCATATCCCAGTTGAGTTTCCCAGTGGCTTCTCAAAGTCGCAGCTTAATGGGGGCATGTAACACGCTGCAGCTATGTGGTGCACTGTATATTATTCACAACCTGTTTTTACAAAAATGGAAAATTACTCAAAAAATTAAAGTGCGTTCCAACAGAAATCTTGCGGAAAAACTTGTTCTACTGAATTTTAAATTTTTTTTGTGCTAAAGCTTGACTTTCTTTGGAGAAGAGAGTTTTTAGCACTCTATTATAATTATAATCTTCGGCTGTTTTGCCGCAATTCCAAAGTAGGGAAATGTGAGGCGGTCTGTTCAGTGCGCGAGGCCCAGTCTGGTTCTATAAATACCCATTTATAGATGGCTTATGATTGAAATTCTCCACCGCCACTCAACACTCTCTCTCTCTCTCCTCATCTCTCTCAGAAGCTACCCAAACCCAAAGATACCTACTTTCAATTCGCAACAGTGGCGGTCTTGGCGTAGTTTTATGGGTGGTCCTCCTCATTCCTCATCAACTTCTTCATTCCTCTTCTCTCTCTTCCATATATCACGCTAAAAAGCCCTGCCTTGGTTACTGCTATTCTCACCGGAACCACCGCCACTGCCACCGCCATTCCCAATGACCTCCTCCTTCTTTTCTTACTAAGCCAAAACCAAGATAACCCATATAATTCTTGAATAAAGTCAAGAAATCTCATATTCTTTTCAGTTAATCTATAAAAGTAAAACCACCATGGCTTCAGAACCTTACCACCGCCACAGCCACCGCCATTCTTATGCCCTCTTTTTAGTTAGCCACTCTCTGTTCTTCTCTTCTAAAGGTAAATTTCCAATTTCATTATCTTGATTTTGACATGTTAATTTCATTCTGAAAAAGACTTAAATTGGGGACTGAATTGTGAGTTTACTTGTGTAATTTGCAGGTGTTTCAGGTGCTACATTCACATTCATCAACAAATGTGATTACACAGTGGCCCGGAATCCTTGGAAGCCCCAAACTTGACAGCACTGGCTTTGAACTACCCAAAGGCTCTTCTCGCTCTTTCCAAGCCCCAACCGTCTGGTCCGGTCGCTTCTGGGGTCGAACCCGTTGCAACTTCGATGACTCCGGCGAAGGCTCCTGTGCCACCGCTGACTGCGGCTCCGGCCAGGTGGAGTGCAACGGCGCCACAGCCTAGCCACCGGCAACTTTAGCCGAATTCACTCTAGGCTCTGGCTCTCAGAACTTCTATGACGTCAGCCTGGTTGATGGGTACAATATTCAGATGATGTTCGAGGCTAATGGCGGCTCTGGTCACCGACCTCAACAGGAAGTGCCCTTCTGAGCGGAGGGTTGACGGCGGTGGTGCTTGCAAGAGTGCATGCGACGCGTTTGGGAATCCTGAGTACTGTTGCAGTGGAGCGCATAATACACCGGCCACTTGCAAGCCGTCAATGTATTCGGAGATGTTCAAGAGCGCGTGTCCGAGGTCGTACAGTTATGCGTACGATGATGCTACCAGTACT